>JADLZN010000885.1:0-82660 GCA_018155175.1 Sinocyclocheilus anophthalmus | reverse complement strand
AGATATGAGAAGGACGCAGTGAGAACAGAGAAACTCCTCCCATCCCATTTTTTTTCTTCTTAAATTTGCCCTCCAGAGCATTGAGTTGCTGGAAGACAGATGTTCACAGACACCAAGAATGAAACCCTAGTCCAAAAAGCAATTGAAAGTAGTGCCACAAGAAATGATTCAAGTAACAAATGGGATACTAGTGTCTGGAAAAAAGATACGGGTAGGCCTATTTAAAAAATGCTGGGTTGTTTCAAACCAAATTTGGGTCAAATATGGACTAACACAACCACTGGGTTAAATTTTTCAATTACATTTTAAACCCAAAAGTTGGGTTAGTCTATATTTGACCCAAAGTTGGGTTGAAATAACCCAGTATTTTTTTTTTAGAGTGAGTACAGCTGAAGTATATAGTTACTGCAACTAGACAGTACCCTATCTATTAACGGTTAATAGTTACAATAAATGGGAAAACACTACACGGATGTGCAGTTTGTTACTAGTAACAGTGGAGAACATGTTGAGGAAAGTGACTAGTACGCCATTAAGTACTACTAATAAGTACTAGTCAGTCACTATTGGAATACTTAGAAGTAATGGAAAAATAAGTACTATTTACACGCACTCACTTACCACAGCGCGATTCGGTCTTTAGGGTAATTGAGGCGCTCAATGGTCCCGAGGAAATGTGGCAGCGAGTGCTGGGCGTTACGGCAGATCAGAGCGATCATTACTCGGGGAGCTAATATAGGAGACTCCGGGCTCCAGCGCTCTTCATGGAAGTATGCTTGAGCTGGTCCAGTATTCATCAGACAGCACCACAGCACCGACACGAACAACACGAACCAGAGCATTGTACAAAACAATCTTTACAACCAGGAATATAAGCTCTTAAAGCTAAGCCCCACAATTACATCCAGTTCATGAGGAGGTAGAAAGTTAAAAACGGGTAACTTTAGTTTAAATAATTCCGCCGACCAAAATCGGCATGCATTGACAACGCTGCAGTTCGTGTGAGACGAGCGAGTTAAAGGGGATGTTTCGCTGACGTTTAAAGGGAGGGACGCATTCTGGTAAACCTGCAAACTGAGAGCACTGATGAGTAATTAATATTAAGATTTCAAGTCATTATTTGTCTTTAAAATATATCTAGCAGATTAGGAAAGGTCATATTATTTTAAGGTTTTGTATTTTGTTAGTAAAAATGTTTTTATGATTGTATTTTTTGTTTACAGTAATAACCCTGTATATAGCCACCATAACTACCATAGATGCTCAGATTAATAAACTTTATGGAAATGTGTCCTAGTTTGTGGTGTTTGCTAGGACATCGCTACTACCATTACGCATGTTCAGGGACCCTAAGAATAAGCAATCTAATAGCACTACTAATAAAATAATCAACCTACCAATGCACATTTATGTGGCTAACACAACAGCTGTACGCCAACACATCGTGTTCACACAGCACAATCCTCTGAATATGTGCAAACATAATCAACTCTGTGTATATGTGGATTCACAGCAATTAACGGTCTTTTGAAACACTCGCTCACTTGCAGTGTTCCTTCCTCTTCACACTTCTAATTACTTGCCTTTTGATTGGCCAAATCATCCACCATATAACAGTGCACATTAAAAGAACATGAAATGCTGTAACAGCCATGGCTAATAAATTATTGAGGTGTTTGTACATATTGTCAGAGTTGTTATCCAGCTGAATAATTGGCTTAATTTCTTGGCGCAAACGGCAGGAGTTGAATTGGCAGTAAATCCACTAGTGACATGGTTTGGTTGTGATGTAGAGAGAGAATTGGCGGCGCGCACTCTGAGCTTTTTCTGAGTGTTCGTCATGCGTTACGTGTTTACGTAAAAAAAAAAAAAAAAAAAAAAACAGAAGAAGAGGACTGGAAGGGTTCGTTAAACATAATGACCAATGATTTCCATCATTTTAGTAATTGTTGATTACTGGATAAGGGGGTTTTGGGGGCTTAATTTATTTATACTATTGAAACGTACATTATTCTTTTTACAATTTCTATGACTGTGGGAACGCTGGACCTAAAATATTACTATTATATCAAGTATTATATGATAAAACGCAAGTTCAATTATGATCTACCTTCAGTCTAATCGAGTGTGTATGTACCTCGGCTGTGCAGTTCAGAGGTGAGTTGTCTCTCCAGACTCTCTCTCATCTCTCTTTCTCTGTACAGCTCCATCTTTAACTCCTTGCGTTCCAGTTGCACCTGTTTCTCCTGCACACGGGCATTATCCACGGCCACCTTCAGCAGACCCTGAGCCGCCAACACAACACAAGACACACTTGATTTTAATACACACATAAACATTCACAGTTACTGTAAAGAGCAGTGGTTCTTAACCAGGAGGCCAGGGCCCACTAGGGGGCCTCAGCAAACTTCCAAGGGGGAGGCACATGAGGAATAAAATTATGTAAAATTATTTTTATTATTATTACTACTACTACTACTATAATTACTTTAATAATAATTATTAATATAACTAATAATGAATTGATATCGGTAGTAATGTATTAAAACAATCTAAATTCATTAAAATGCTAAAAAAATAGGAGAAATATAAACTGAAATTATATTTATTTTTTTTTTTTCCATCAATAATATTTTTATTGAGGCAGACAGTTCTTGAAACATCTGAACATAAAATGGGGTGTGGGTAATCAATTTTAAAAAACGGCATATGAGATAAAACCATAACTTCATTTTTTAATTCTAACAAATATACATAAAACACACACTGCATGTACCTGGATGTTAGTGAGCAATGTATCCACGGAAGAGAGGCCATCTGCAAACAGGAAGGGAGCGGGGAAGCCTGGAGGAAGAGTCTGAGTGCCCAGAGGAAGCTTCTCGAACATTGGTTTCTGCATGGGCAAAGCTAACTGAGCCTCGTCTGACAAAACACAGAACATAATGTGAACATTATGAATAGTCACGCCAGTGTTTTTAGAAAGTTAGAATTTATATTTAAAGCATTTATTAAATTATTTATAAAAAAAAAATTGGCTATTCAGTTTAGCACCATTGAAAAGTTTCATTTGAAAATAGTGGTCAGCTGAGTTTTGATAGCCCCAATAAAAGACAAAAATATATCAGTTGAATTTAATCAATATTTGATATTACTAAAAATGAAAATGAATCAATATTAAAAAACGTATAGTGTTTTTCACAAACAAAGAAAATTTTAGAAACATGACTAAAAAGGAGCTAAATGCTGTAACGAACAGTAAGTGCATCGGGAATCATATTTTCTCAAAGACCAAGTAGAAAGGCAAACTCTATAAAACGTTCATATACCATTTACTTTCTTTAACAGTTGTCTAATTTATATACTGATATACAATCTATATATAAATGTATATATCAATATATTAGTTGATCACTACCGCAAAATCTATTGAAATTAAATCGTTTTTTTTAAAAACGTGAATTGTGTAATTTCTGTGTCACCAAGCAGAATTGAAAAGATAAAAACATTTCCCCAAACATTCTCCCCGTCTTCCATTGGTCAAACAATCAGATAGCTCCGCCCCCAAACTCACACTATTAGCTGCTGCCGTGTCAGGCTGCTAAGGACACTCAGGAGTTTTAATAGTTCCACAATTAGAAAAATCAACCTACAAATCACTTACTTAGAGTCCCTGCATAACAATCAGGAAAAATATAATAAAGTATTCCAACTTCAAAAAATAAAGAAACTCTTTACCTTGAAATGAGTTTCATGCAGCCTACAAATTTGTTTCACAGAGGATGAACTGGCTATAATCAAAGCGAGGGTTTACCGTACACCCAGAAATGGTAAAAGTGAATATCTCTCAGCAGGGAAAAGACTAACTTTACAGTGCATTTCTGAAGAAACTGAAAGCTGCTGTGTCCAAACCTCCGTATAGCAGTTAATCTCTTACTTTTTCACACACACAATCCATATTTTACCCACAAGCCCCATAGGCAGCCCCTCCCACCCACAGTGCCAGGCCGCAAACTATAGCCCCACTGCAGCAGCAATAACAGATAGAACTGGGACTAAATAAGAAAGAGCTTGAGCGGTCATGATTCACCCCGGCTAATCTGGTCGGGGCCTCTCTCCACGCATGTTGACACGGCCCGTCCAGGGCTCCCTACGCAAGACAAATAGGACGGCTGGGGTGGGAATTGTGATGACAGTGTATCACGGGTCACATCGATTTCCCCACCGCGCGCTCTCCAGCGCCCCACCAGATAACCCTGCACTCCTTTCTACCCATTGTTCATACCCCACCTGTCCCACCAGCCATAAATTTTCCCCCTTCTTTCCTCGCCCCTGCAAAGGGCATTAAAGAAGAGAGGAGCCGAGAGAAGGAGGGGAAGAATTCACCCTCCTCCTCCTCTCCTTACAGCTTGACAGTGTGTGATTAAGTTTTTGGTGCCGGCTGAAAGTGGCGAGCAGATGAAGGTCACGCAGATAGAGTGTGAAGAGGAAAACGCGCGAGAGGAAGAAGGATAGGGTGAGAAAAGGGGTGAGTGGAAGGGGACGCTGGAGAGAGAGGTGTGAGGTGAACTGTGAGATAAAGCTGGAGGTGAAGACCGCAGAAATGTTTTGCTGTTTCCTACGTTCAGCATGAACACTTTGATCGTACGTTTCTGTCTTATTGTGTACGGTTCATCACTGCACATTATTCCGAAGGAAAACATCTACATAATTAAAAAATTTGCTTCATTATATTGCCTGAACAAATCTGTCGTTTCAAACTAATATTTTTTTTGAACAATTCACTATTTCATTACACGTAAAGCGATATGCTATATAGCAAATCTCAGCTACGTGATTGTTTATATCATTGTTTATATAAAACCTATTTATGTATACTATAGTATCGCCCAGCTCTATATAAAGTTGAAAATATAAGTATATACAACTTTATCCAAAGTTGAGCAATTACATAAATCGATATATACTACAGCAAATCTCAACTGCTTGATTGCTTTTTGTGTTCATATATAACCCAGCTGTATAGGACATTATAAACATTAATATGATTTTCTGTATAGTGCTTTAAAACAATGTGTATTGTGACAAAATATAATTTGACTCGGTAGACAGTAGAATTTTAAGAAATCTGTTAAATGAATGATTCCGTGACTCATTTGTTATACACCGTCACTTGTGGCCACCTACTGGTGTAACAATGTAACTTGCTGAATGAATCAGGAAACGAATCTTGAATTGATTCAAAAGATTTGTCACTTAAATGAATCAAAATCCCACGCTATATTCTGTTTTACTCAGAAATGTCACACTACAGAAATAAAATGGGCTTTCAACGCCCTTTTAATGGATAGATCAGAAATAAGCATCAACCTCTTTGTAGTTCTTTTTGGTGAGTGGATGATTCAAATTCAATCTTGGAGAACTAAAAACTACACTTCCCAGGTCAATGTGGCAGTAGAAAAGGAGGTTAATGGCAGCAGGCTCTTAAAAGCCCTGCCCTCCTGCTGGCCCCTGCACACCTAATTGCAAGTCCCGTTTAAACGACAGATTTATCTTGCTGCGGCTGCTGATAGTGTTCACTTCAATTCATTTTATTCCATCCAGCAAAGAGGGTGGAAGAGCCCTCGGCCCATGACATTTACAAAGTGCCCCCGTTCTGTCTCCTCTCACTGTAATGTGCACGAGTAATGATACCGTGTGTGTGTGTTAGGCCAAGCACAATGGGATCTGTTTGTTTGTACATGTTGTGTTGTTTGTTTGATCAAAAATGTATTTTCGTCTAGGCAGAAGGCAATACTGAAATCTTTTTTTTTTTTTGCAAATGTAAACATTTTTACAAGATGCAAGTACTGTAACAAAAAAAAAATACCTGAACCGCTGAACAAAACACATCCATCCACTCAACCCTACAAAACAGCACCAGCCGAGAGTACAAAGTGAATAAACAGATAAATAAATAAACTAACAAAAAGAAGGGAAGTGCTTTTTTTCTTTTAACTGACCACTGCAATCAATAATTCATTTATCAGACCTTTTATTTGCTGTCCACTAAAAATAAAGACAATATGAAGTTTCTGGAAAAAGCTTTCTTACCGGTTGCAAACAAAGAAATTCAAATACCACCATGGCCACCAGAGAAAAGCAAAAAAAAATTAATAATAAATAAATAGAATAAAAGAAATGGGGCAATGTGTTGTTTTGAGATTTACACCAATTGGAAAGCTTGTTTTAAAAGTTAAATTTTATTTATTAAAATATTAACAAATCATAAAATTAAATAAAAAATACATTTCTTATTAGTTATTGGATCCTGTAATTCTTTTAAAATGTACTTAGTGCTTCAACTAGCCATCAACCAGGTAAAGTGTGCCGAATTGTACGAGAACTCATAAAATTTTTAAATGCCGTCTCCTCATGTCTCTTCCTCTAACTTTTCTTCTAAAGCTGGTTTTCTCTCAGCGAGTTGTTTGACATAATGTCAGCCCTCCCAGAGACGGCAGATTCTGCCCCCCGTTCCATATGGATGAACAGATGCCGGGGACAGGAACGAGAGAATGAAGGCTATCTCCCTCAGCGCCTTTAACCCCAATGTGCTATTCTTGCCCCCACATATTTGTTAGTTTTTATTTTGTACATGTGTCGGAGGGGACGCCTCTTGAATATTCAAAGGGATCCAATTAGGGGGTAATTTAGTGTGCGTCTACGGCACAGTGTTTTTGTCAGGTACGTGTACATGATCGCACCCACACTAATATAGGTTTGTTTACACAAAGATTTACATATGAAGATCAAGGCACACAACTAATCACCATAATTGGCAGAGTAAATGTTAAAAGATGGGCAACAGCTAATTATTTGAGGTTGTTTTGAACTGTGAGGTACTCTTTTAGCACTATATTAATGTCATGAGAGAGGAAATTAGTGACAAGTGTATATAATGCTGCAGTCTGAGCAAAATGTTGTAGCTGCTGACTTTTTTATTTTTTTTATTATTAAATCAGGTCAGGATGAGGGCTGTTTAGGAGTCTCTAGGTCATATTCCATCCCTAAATCAAATGAAAACAAGCCTTTTAGTATAATTTAAAGGGATAGTTCACCAAAAAAAAAATAGCCCATGATTATACCCTTAAGCCATTTCATGTGTATATGACTTTCTTCTTTTAGATGAATACAATCTGAGTTATATTAAAATATATCCTGGCTCTTCCAAGCTTTATAATGGCAGCGGGCAGGTGTTCTGTCAACAGTCCAAAAGAAGTCTTATAAAGCGCATCCATCCGTAATAAAAAAGTGTCCCACACGGCTCCGGGGGGGGGGGGGGCGATCGGGGGGAACTAAAGGCTCTTGTAGGACATCGATTGTTTTTTGTAAGAAACATCATATTTAAAGGGGTCATATGATGCGACTTCAAGTTTTCCTTTCTCTTTGGAGTTGTTACAAGCTGATTGTGCATAGATAAAATCACTGAAGTTGCAAAGACTAAAGTCACAAAACCAAAGAGATCATTCTTTATCAAACGTTTAAGACTCTGCCAAGCACCATAAAAAGGCTCGTTCTAAAACGCAAAGAAAGAAGGTGTTGTTTCAGTAACCGCAGTTAGTGTTGATGCAGCCTTGTCAGGGAGATGCTGTGTGTTTCTAGATGAAATCAAAAGCACTTTATTTGGCCTTCCAGTGGTAGATGCATTTAGGAATATTTAAGATTACTTACAACAGAACGGCAATGCATTTTATGGACGACCGTTTCGTGAACTAGGAGAGGAGGTAATTCTGACTTCGCTATGACAAACTGGCGCATCTGAATCAGCTACTGCTGTGTTATTAGTTTATGTATTTTCTATTGACTGTTCAAATGCGGAGTTTGCGCATCGTGTGTGTGTGCGCGCACGCATGTGTGTGTGTGTGAGAGAGAGAAAGAGAGACAGGGTCACATCACAGTGGAGTAAGCTGTCTTAACCGTGGCTTGTGTAATACAAACACATACCAGCTTCATCACTATATCTGTCACGCGACTCTGTTCCCCTTACGGGCTTGAACTGATGGTAAAACTAATGACATTATTAACTGTCTTTACATTTATTTTGAAAGATGAAGCTCGTGATTATGGTAAAGGGGTGTTACATTTACGAGAGTGCTTGCGGTGTTTGGCCAATCACAAAGCACTGGGTCAGCTGGCCAATCAGAGAAGACTGCGCCTGTCGGAAGGAGGGACTTTGTAGAAAACTAAGCGTTTGAGAGAGGCGGGGGCATAGAGGACCATACAATAATGTACAGTATTTGAACAATAATGTGTTTTTGACATTAAAGCATGTCAACATATTCTGTTACACCAAATACACAAAATAATGATCTTTAAAAAAGCATCATATGACCCCTTTAAAACATTATAAAACGTAATCCTAACTTCCGCTAACTGTTGTATGCGTGTTCATTCTGGGTGGATGACATAGGAGATTTTTTAAAATTTGTTTTTTTGGGGGGCGGGTGGGTAGCGCCGGTGAGAAGTGACGAATGCGGAAGCGCAGGGGAGAGATCGAAACAAAACAACGGTCAAGAATTAGAAGTGCTAAACGAGGATTTGTAAAGAAAAATGCTGGAGGATTTCGATATAAGCCAAGAGAAGACAGGTTTTCCTTTGCTAAAGTAAGGAAACTTGCTTCCTTTGATCCTGTAAACAAAACATGGTTCTCGCGAGACTAGCATATTCTCACAGGCACTTACGCAACGCATACGTCCTACGTCATCCACCCGGAATGGCTTCCGCGTACGACAGTTAGCGCTAGCTACAGAAAAGTGGTTATAACATTAAATATAAATATGTTTCTTACATAAACGCAGTGATTCGCTACAGGAGGCCTTTATTCAACCCCCGGAGCCATGTGAGGCACTTTTTAATATGGATGGATGCGCCTTATTTGACTACTTTTGGACTGTTGAAAAAAAACACCCACTCACTGCCATTATAAAGCTTGATAGAGCCAGGCCAATTTTATATATATATCGGAGCAATCAGAGTTATGTATTTTAATGATATATATATATAGATAGATTATATATATATAAACTCCGATGGACCGTCTAAAAGAAGAAAGTCATGTACACCTAGGATGCTTCGAGGGTGAGTAAATCATGGGCCAATTTTCATTTTTGGGTAAACTAACCCTTGAAGACTGTGTAAATGATGTTATATAATGGGCCATAAGCACCATTTCTCCTACATTTTTATTACTGTAATATGTCCAGATGTTTTTTATTATTATTATTGTTGCAGTTGTAAATCCCATTACTCTCATTTCTATGTACTTAAGTGATCTAAGTAATTAAGCATACATGTAAGTACAAATTATATAATTAAAAAATGTAAATGCTAACATGATGGAAAAATTTAGGATTTCATTCAAAATATTATTTACATTTTACCTTTTTGTTCTTAATTTGCCACCATACAGTAGTAATAAAAAATATATATTTTTTGCATTACTATAATGAGCATTTGAGAGAAATATTTAAGTCATGAAAATAATGTTAGAATACAAATGATCTTAATGGTCCTAAAATATGCTTCATTTTCTGTTTCTATTCATTTGTGGATTAAATATGGCATGTTTTTTGACCTGTGAACAGGTGAGATTCGCTTGGTCTCATTTGTCAGCTTTTACTAAACATCACAATGTCGATCACATAAGGTTAAGTGAGCACACAACACTTGTTCTAAACAGTTTGTGCCTGTGGGAAAATGATTGGAAGGCAAAGGTTAGAGGAGTTTGTATTTGTAATTAAGAGAAATCAGGATGGGGGAGGAAAATGCAGGAGAAATAAACCAAAAATAACTAAAAATAGAGATTAAGAAAATGGGGAAACCGAGAGGAGATCAGGCCTTCCACACAAACTCTGATAAAGCCTTAGCCCACTAGAGAAAAAAAACTTGAGAGAGACAGATCGCCCCTCTGTTAGACATTTATTCCCAACAAGATGGCAGTGTTTGACAGGAGGCGCCGGGGGAGCCCTAAAGCATGGGGATCCAAACGCCTGGGAGGTATTTATAGCTGTGAGACACAGTCCAATCAGAACCAACTCACAGAGGAGTAACACGACGGAAGAAACTCCTGGATGAACAACCTCGCAGATTCACAAACGTACAGAGATGTGTTACTGGATAGTCCTCAGTCTAAACAATTACCTGCAATTTATATGAAAATAGAGGGTTTCCTAAGGAACTACTGTATTGTTTATAACAGTAAAGGTGCAGTCACATTTACAGATGCTTTGCGAAATGCAGGAGAAATCCAGTAATTTCAATAAGAATCCACTGAAATTGGGAGTTTCGCATGAGGGCAAAAAACATTCCGCTTATGTTCAAGTTGGCAATGCAAATTCGACAAGATGGTCAACAGAAAGCTGCTGTGTGAGCCGTGCTTCATATGTCTATGCTATTGATAGTGGAAAAATAGACCTGTTTTGCTAATTAGACCAGTAAGTAACCACCTAAACTAGCAACTGCACAAATACACACTAAAAGTTTTGTGGCAGCCTATGCAACATTCACATTTTCACATCTTCATAAATGAAAAAAATCTATTTAAACTTACTGGTTTGTTGACTTGCTATAACAAAAATTCAACAAAGCACAGAAACTTCCTACCACTAAACCACAAGCTGTATTACCGGCACAGTCAATGAAAGCGATACAGCGCATGAGTCACTCCCTATCACCTCTTAATTTCGTTCTTCAACTTCAAATAATTCTCAGGGGTTACACTTCCAAAACTTGAGGTCCACGGGGCCCCTGATTCACTAGAGCGCGGAATAACAAGCTACATTAAAACCAGGCCCCCAAAAGGAAATGCACAAAGCACTTAATGAGCTCAACCAAAGCAAAGGACCAATGTTCGTTAGGTAGCCCCCACGATACATACGTATACACAAAAAAGATGAAAGCAGGACAATAAAACCCTAGCAGTAATAGGTTGGAGGAGGAAGTGAATGAGGGGGTATTAGTCTATATTACATTTTAACAGCCATATGCAGGTTGGACCGCAGAACATGTCTGGGCCTTTCTGGAAGATAGAGAATGGTGGGAATGTAAAATGAAAGAATAGTTGGTGCATTGAGAGCTATAAAAGTGGCACTGCATTGATCTTTGCCCTGTTTGGTTTGAATATTCTGAAACTGGAAACGTACAGTGGTTTTTAAAGCTTAGATTGATCAATTTAGCAGAAAAGCCAACTAGTAATCAACAAAGAATTGGAGAACTAGAAAATTAAACTATTTTTGACTTTTTTTCCACTTTCACAAATGGGTGTAAGAGAAAGTAGACCGGCAATGATGAGAGTTAAGGAAATAATATGAACTGGACTCAAACCTCGGTTTCCCAAGTAAGCACTACAGCTCAATGTGTTACAAACCACAAGGCCATGGTGGCAACAAAACCAACAAGATTTTAAGATCTACAAGCATCAACATATTCAAACTTTTACCAAGTGTAAAACTCCTTTTTAAAGAACGACATAGACTAAGAACAAGCAGAACTAATTTGAGTGCATTTTCGCTTAAGTCTACAGGAAAGGGCAATTTAAACGAACAAATGCACCTGCAAATAAACAAGTAAACAAACTAGAAAAGAGGCCAGGCTGTGCTTTCCTGACACTCCAGCCCCGTATCTAATGAATATGTGTACATGAAATGAGCCTTAATGAGCGCTTCCTTCTCCCCCAATTAGCGTGTGAAGAGCGGTAGGTGGAATATTAAATGAGAGGAATACTAGGTCAACATCGCAGCCCTTAACCTGCGCACAGGAAGAATGGACCTGCGAGATAAACGCGTCTCAAGGGACACTGAAGAGAACCCGAGAAATTTTCTCTCATGCACACTCTTAAAAAATAAAGGTCATGCCATAGAAGAACCTTTTTGTCTAAAAATGGTTCCATAAAGAACCTTTAACAAATGAAGAACCTTTCTGTTTCACAAAAGGTCTTTTGTGGCGAAAGAAGGGTCTTCAGATTATAAAAAGGTAAGAAAAGAGATGGTTCTTTAAAGAACCTTTGGCAGAATGGTTCATTGTGGAACCAAAAATAGTTATTCTATGGCACCGCTTGAAGAACCTTTTGAAGCACCTATATTTTTAAGAGTGCTGCGTGCAAAGTTCTTTAACATTTTCTTGATTACGAAATGTGAAATCATTTGTAACTTTATCTAGTTTTACAGGATGCTGTAACTGATCAGAATATGATTTGAAATGCCACATGAAATGAAAAGGCCTTTAGCGTATTTGCGTTGAGGCTAATGTAAATGCTATTGTATATCTGTATAAAGGTTGAACTTTTACATGTATGCTAGCAAATAAATCTTGTATTATAATCATAATTACCTTGTATCTGGGGACGTATACTATTTATTTTTTTCACACTACAATGAGAACGTCCTCTCCCTCTGATACCAACCGTTAACGACTAGCATTACAATCTAGCTCGCTGTGCTGTAAATACTTGCATGCTTTTTACATAAATACTAAACATATTTTTTAATAGTTTTATTCAAACGTAGTGCCTACTAAACTGTATACGATTTCAGATGCAGCTACTTTTTTCAGGTAGCCTTTGGTTAACAAGCTAACAGTTTAGCCTATAGCTTAGCATAGCGTTAAGTGGTTGAAAAGCTAATTTGATTAGCTCAAGCAAGATATCACAATAAACTAAAGGACAAATTCTTTATATGTGTATGATGTAGAGTTAAGCCTGTGCATGTCTATATGTTCATGGCTTTGTTTTCTCTGTTAACTTGTAATTTGCATTATTCAATTCTGGCTCGTGCATTGCTTTCTTTTATCGGTACAACTATCTCTGTCCTCCTTGGGGCAACTTTACTTCAGATGCAATAGTGACACCGCACAAGAGACCGCGCAAGCCTGAGAGACAAAAACCTGTTCCAACTCTTCCCTCAGAACCAGAGCAGAACACAAGCACCTGTCCTCACCCTTCTCCTCCTATCGCCTTCAATCTCTTGTGTGTGTGTGTGTGTGTGGTGTGAGAGAGAGACCGAGAGACAGAGAAGAGGAGATAGAGCGCACATCATTTATCACTTGTGTTCTCGTCCAAAAATGTCGCTTTTGTGGAGTGACTTTCAACCGTGCTAACCTTGCCCCAAATTTCTAACTGTAACGGTTTACTTTTTCTTTCCAACATGTCATTGATTTTCCTCGCCTAATATCTGTTCCTCATCGTTAACACAAAGAGAAACACTGTGCGCCGCGAGCAGACCCTCAAACCCTCCAGCCGGAGAGCTCTCGAGGGCCGCTGGGGCCCCGCAAAGGGTCTTGGTTTAATTAAACCATCACAAACGCGCTTAGAACAGCAATCAACCTAATGATCAAAAAGGGTCTTCAAAGCCCATGGATGGTCCCCTTTGCACATATCTGAAGGAGGAGCTTGCGAATAAACAAACAAAAATGAAGATTAAAAATACGAGGCTCGAAAAGCCAAGCGCTTGCAGTTTGAGGCCTGATCCCTGACTTGGAATGAGGTAAAGCGATTGTTTCGGTTCCTTTTTCGCTTGTTGTGACTTATTTACCAGCACGCTTATCTCAAAGGGCGAAACAATGGCGCACATTTCTATCAGAAATCATTACAGGCCATTTCAAATCATTTCCGCACAGCTAATTTCATAATAGCAGAGGGAAACATTGATTGTAACCAGATGCTACATATCTACTCTGTGGAAAACTGGACAGAGCAATTACGGAGCAGAAGTCTCGGCCTACCCATGCTCCCTCTCGCACACACAAACGTACACTAAGTGCTTCTATAGCCAAAGTGCTTCACATCAGCTTAACCCAAATGCATTAGCACACTATCATACAACACGTATAGACTCTGGGCTAGACTTTATGTGTAGAATGAAGTGATTTCAGAAACAAAAACCAATGAGAAACACGCTGGTACCTGCACAGCACAATGTCTGGTCTGACATCCAGATTATGGACGTATATTTCATCCTAATCAAGGTGTAAATGAAACATCCTCTCAGTTATGGAAAACAGCCATACATTTATGTAAAGTTGGTCACTTGGTTTCTGCTCACAAAATAAGTTGTCCAATAATTTGGGATTCAATTAACAATAATAATAGGCCATACCTAATGTCATTGATGTATGGAAAAGTGTTCCGTTTACTATTTAATAAAAAGGAATCATTAATATACCTGCTGCATGGCTTCGTTACACTTTTCTCAAAGGCCTGCGAGAATCAGTGGCCTGATTGTAAGATTAATGTTAGTGTGTGCTAAATGCTTCGCATATGAACCAAAACCACACCGAATAATATCAGAATTTCCATTTGCTCTTTAAGAAAAGAGAGACCCTGCCTGCAGTGAGAGCAGCTCCTGTTGGCATTCAACCAGCCCTAAGTGAAAGAGAGGAAGAGAGGTAAAGAGAACGGATGATTTATGGGAGAGCTAGAGAGGGGGGTTACACTCGCTAAAAGTCACATTGTTGAAACACAGTTTTTTTTTTTGTTTTTTTTTTTTTCCCCCCGGCCATGGGTTCACATCATCACCACGTACCACCACGTACACTTGGTATCTCAGACACAACACAGAGACACCCACACACAGACGACAGACAGAGGCCTAAACAGTGTTTAAAATTCAATGGCCCTTTCGTGAGGATTCAAGAAAATGGGCCCCCCGAGTAATCTACATTTGTGAGTCTCTGATCTTTTCAACTTTAGGTTGTTAACTTTAGATTTGAGGTTGCAAAGAATTTAAAAGAAAATGAAGGTGCAGTCACATTTACCATTGTTCTGCAAATTTTTATAGGCAAAATACAGTCATTTCAATAGGAATCCACACGATCATGAATTTTGCATGAAGGCAAAAGATTTGTCAGCACAGATTTCACATCAGGTTCAAGTGCTCACCAACAGAAAGCTGCTTGCTTGGTTTAAAAATTGTTTAGTGTTTGTGATTGACAATGGATCTCACCAAATTTTGCTAATGTGACTAATTTTAACTATTAAATAGTACCAAAAGAAAGGGATGTTACAGTAAACATTACATTTTAGGTGTTAAACTGCACTGCATGTACAGTGTCATTGCCACACCATTTGTTCTAAAATATAAATGATACCTCAAATTACGCTGCTTTTAAAAGACATGCATGTTATTTTTTTCTGAGTGACTAGACTTTCACCTGTCAGGCAATTAAAAATGGGAAAAATCCCATAGACTCAAGTCATATGTAGGGGACAGAATGTCATAGAGACTTTTTGAATTAGGTCAATAAGCAACATCCAGACAACCACCCAGAACACACTAGCATCGCTAGAGTTTTGGACAGGCAAACACTCACAAAATATAAAAATGGGTTTTTCTGATACACATGTGGTTCTAATATATTAAACGGTAAAAAATTAAATAAAGATAAATAGGTATAAAAATGAAGATTAATAGGTTTTAAAAAATAGAAAAGGAGGATATAAAATAAAGGGGGAATGAATTACTGGTCAGTGAATAGACACACACTAACAAGAACTGAAGAGAATTCATACCAGCATGTAATGCAATTCCAATTAAACAGCACACTGTAGAATTAAACTAGAGCAGACATATTTGATATAATCATGGCCAAACTTTACGAAGTCAATCCTCTCAGGTGTTCAGAGCGGCCCGCTGCTGTGTGTATGTAGGTTAAACTGACGCTCAGATTGGATAAAGTAGCGCAGAAGTATACTGATACGCATTTGAAGATGTGTGATAGTGAATTTGGACTATCCTGGAATGAGAAGGAGAGACAAATAATAATAATAGGAGTCTTCGTGTGTGAGTATGTGGTCAGTGACCTAAATTTCCTGGCTCCTGCATTCTTTTCTCAACCCTGCAATAAATGCGGCATGCTGCACTTTTAAAAACAAGAGTCGTTTGCTGTATTCACATATTTATGTGTGTGTGTGTTTGGGGTGGATTCTTTTCCAGACGCATTAATAAAATATGTTTGGAGGCCAGGTGCACACTGAATCTCTTTAAGAGAGCCTCGGGGCATCTTTGCATCGTCTCCTCCCAGCAGCCCTGTGTGTGATGTGCGTTAGGGGCCACCACCTGCTGTACCAACACACACTCGCACACAAGTTATGCAACGGTGCCTACACACACACACCGCAACATTCGAGATTCTCACACACACACACACCTGCGTATCATTGTGTCATAGAAACACATTTTCTTATAATGATGAATTACGCATTTAGCTGCACTAACAGCTCTCTTACACTCATCTACTCACACAGGCCGTAAATATGAACTTCATATATGTTCAGTTAAGCTCCTAATTAAGCCATTAATTAAAAGAGAAGTGTTGTGATGCTGATATACTGCCAGTCTAAACCAACGGGGTGTAAATTTCACTAACGAGCATCAGTCCGCATTAAAATGTTATGCGTGATGTCAATACACTCGGCAGCGTTAAACCGACATCATCTAGGAGTCAGCTGCGTTTACTACATTGTTCCTGAGACGATGTTTATAATGTGCTCTACATCTCACATCTGAGTGGTGTGTCTTCCACATGGGTTTTTGTATTGTTACTACAACAAATAATAATTGTGGGATTGTTCTTTGTTTTAATGTGCACAGGAAACTTTCAGTTGCACATAGGAATTTGAGATGTATAAGGTGAAATACCTATGTATTCAGTTTTATTTTAACATGTTTATAAGGCCACCCAAAGTGACTTATGTATATGTGGTTTCAGTTGTTTCAGCATTTTTCTGTAAATCTAGATGAAGTGAAAAAGTTATCGATAACTCCTGATTAGTTCGTAAAAACGTTCATACACAGATTTCACAAACAAATTTACACATTACTCTGTAAAGCATTTTTACTTTCATTGAGGACAATGAAATTACTTGGCACTGCAAACTTGCATTGCACCTTAGGATACGGTGTTCATTTACTGCTGCATTGCAAAATTTCACTAGTGAAATCCAGTAATTTCTGTAGGAATCTGTGTGATGGGGAATTTAGCAAAATGATGAAAAATCCCCACCTGCAGATTTTACATAAGGTTTATCAGACACAAATTTGTTGCGTTGACTGACAAAGTTGCGACAGAAAGGTGCTTCATGCATCATTACAGTACAGACAATGAAGCTTTTTTTCCCCCAATTTCTTTTTTTTATGTGAATGCACTTGTATGTGCTGCAAGCGAGCGACACACAGTGGTGTAGACCGTGTTTAGTGCTTCAGAGATGAACTAACCTTTCTCTTTAAGGATTTTCTTCATATTGATGCCGGTGTCTCGTTCTGGTAGTTCTCCATCGGTCGGGTTCAAAACTGCACACATAAAGAGAAAGCATGCATCCTCATGCTTGTCCCCAGAAGTGATGTAATTCTGACAGTGATGTAATTGCCTCCCATTGGGAGCATTCTGGAACGTTGTCATTTATTAAAAAACTACTTGTAACGTTTTTGTTTTATGCCTTTTTCATTCAAAAAAGTTTACTTTTGTGGGTGGGTTAGTCTGTAGTCATTATAATTGGCATTATAGAAAACGATCAGTCTACGGTCTGATAGCATTTAAACTAAAGGAGTATGTGTGTCTGTACTGACCCAGGCGTTCAGGACTCTGTGTGTGTGGGTTTGGGGAGCTGGACACACTACTGCTAGGGTGAGAAGAGGGCTGTGATCCGGGACGAGGGGCTTCCTCCAGAGATGGAGCAGGAGACGGACTGTCACTGTTACCACTCCTGACACACACACCACACACAACACACAGAGAGATTCAGTTCACATATTCTTTACAAATGACTCAAACAGGCCTGCCATTTTAAATAGAAAAAAGTAAAACCAAAACCCAAATTTTGTTGCTTGAAATAAAATGTTACCTAGTAATAAACTAAAACTAATAAATATCATGTAGATATATTTTTAAAAAAATGACACAAACCTTATTAAAACTATAAATCTAAAGTGAAAACAGACAAAAATAAAATCAAATTCAAAATATTAACAAATATCAATACAAAAATAACAGTTATGATAATATGATTGATTTAAAATTTCCATCAACATTATGATTTTTTCCCCCACAAATAAAATCTCTTTAATATTTCTTCTAGACATCAATGAGATTACATGGAGTCTCCTGCTTCTCAGGTGTTGCTCCTGAGAAAAATGCCCCTCACAGACCTCAACAATATCTCAGAGTGCTCAGATTTGCTAGAACATTTCTCATCACATTCTTCCAAAAATAAATTCTTTCTCTTCTATACAGCAATTGCCTCATTGCGTCTATTTATTTTTCTAAAGGATTTTTAAGAGAAACATAACTAAGAAGTCCAGTAAATCTAACCAAAATTGTATTTTTTTTTCACAGTAAAAACACATTCTGTGCGTTATATTGTGGTACCCAGACAGAAGCTATTGCTACAGTATTTTAAGTGCGTTTGTGTGTGGCAGTGAATATCTATATAAGCGTGTGTACTGTACGCCTCAGGCCATTTCTGCATCTCCGAGAAACACACAAGTGTCCTCCTCCAGCTGTAGATTGACTCACACACACTCTCCTCTCAGGGGGAACATGGCAGTAAGATAACAGATAGTGTTTGTCTTTAAAGTCTGCATCTAATATTCCCTAACACGTGCTCCGCACGGACCCAACAGAACATTTATTCTGTTATTCCTCCTCAGAGTATTTCGAATCAAACTCTCTCTTGTAGAAATTAAGATGGTTTGGTATACAACTCTCTCCCAGGTGTTAAATGGCTCGTAGAGCGAGACCGGCTCGTATCTACCATTTCATCGGAGCAAGACACCAATCCGAGGGGATCTGCGGTACTCTGACTGATGTGCTGTGCACGCGGTGAAAATGAGCTGACTCTAGCTGAGAGATCTGAGCGCACATTAGAGTCCTAATGAACGACTTCTCTGCATTTGGCCACTGAAGTCTCAACTTTGTGTCTGCGCGTGTTACCTTGATGACGGTCGCTCCTGCTCTGGACAGGGGGCTGTGCATCTGAGCAGCTGCGGCCATGTTGGCGATGGTGTTCAGGTGGTTCATCTGGTTCATCGCCATGGCAACGGAGGCAGGTGGCAGACTGACGGGCAGCAGGGGGTGGGGCATCATCATAAACGGCAGGTCCAGCCCTGAAAGACCACAACAGAGAGAGGGAGAGACTGTTTATATGGAACTTAGTTGGTAAACTGCGATGCAGTAATCACTTCTGTTGTCATAGTTTTCACATGACATAAAATCCTTACAGGAACACCCACCTAGAGGGCAAAACTAAGACAGTGATATTAACACACCATGTTAACTTGCTTTTAAGCATTTTCCTATAGAAAACTAGTATACAGAAAATGCTTATTGCAATAAAACCGTAATACTGGAGGACCAAATTCAGCATTCAGATTATTAATAAAACATACTATGTACGGGCAAGCAGATGAACCCAGAACATGAACGCAAAGTTTCATTCATATTCTGGGCTCATCTGCCTGTATATAACATGCATCATCACAAAAGTTGAATTTGATCTTTTAATATCGCCGTCTCGATACATTAGGGCACATTAAGTGTTTTAGATTGTCCCGCTGTTTTAGTGATTGAAATACTGCAGCAGGTGCTGTAGGACTTGCAGTTTGTTCATGTCTTTGTTTTATTCTTTTGAGAGGTGATCTAAATATTTGTGGCTTGAAACCGATGGAAAATTGACCGGCCTGTGCTGCAGTTCTATGGATGTTTTGCCCTCCAGGTTTCTGCGCCAGTCATGTGGCTGAAAACTATGAATATTCACCCTTTTTTCTATTTTAAAGGTGATGTTAAAATACTATACCAAAACAATCTCACCGCCTGACACAGCAACACTGGCTCAACCAATGGCATAAAGTTGGGGGCAGGACTATCCGATTGTCTGACCAATGGTAGACAGGGGCATGTTCAGGAAACATGTTCGAAAACTTTCATCATTTTTACAATTCCACAATTCACCTTCAATAAATGTTTTGATTCATTAGAGATTGATTCGTCAGTACAGCTTTGTTATGCTAAACAAGAAAATGAATAATTTATTTACTTATGTATTTATATAGCACTTTATACAATACAGATTGTTTCAGTGTCACAGTAATAAAACAGCGCCAATTTATGATTATTTTAATTCATTTTTGTTTTTCAAATAACTTCTCTTTTATGGTTAAGTACCTGAGATTGTGTAGGTGAAGGAAAAAAAACTCATATTTTACAATCCAATGTTTTCCTCCCAGTTTCACTCAAATTATGTCACATTACAGAAGTAAAATGTGCATGAAATACTGTTTTGTGTTGTCTTTAAAAACAAACAGAAATGAAAAACACTTGATAGTCATGAATACACTACACAGTGACTTGGATAACAGTCTAAATGGGCGGCCTGAACGGGAGTATGCAGTGAAGCAAAGAATGAATGACTAACATGATGTGTAGCTCAATCGGGCCGAGCAGAATCAATACACCTGGAGCTGGTGCTCAAGTGAATGAGTGGATGTGATGAATGAATGACTCACGGTTAGCCAGGAGATGACTCTGCTGTAGGGAAGAGAGATGAGACCCTGACAGGCCGTGCTGAGCGGAGAGGCCGGCGTGAGCCAGACCATGCTGGGCACCAGAGGAAAGGGGGGACTGGAGTTTCTCTTTATCCCAGGACGACTCGCTGCCGCCTGGGGACAGCAGAGAGATAGAGAGGGAGATTGAGTGAGAGTCCGGATCCCTAAACAGAACCAAAACTCCACATGTAAGCACAGAGACAAGACTGGAGAATATATGGGTAGAAACCAAAACCAGGGCTTTTCTTGTTCTTTTGAAAAAAATTTTGATGGTATATGCAATGTATATAAACGCTTTCGAATCATGGAGACTATAATTTAAAGGGAATTATTTGATCAAACATATTTGTCAAAAATATTTTGATCAAAAATACAGTAAAAATAAGATACGGTAAAATGGTTTTCTATTTTAATATATTTTAAGCAGATCATTATTCCCGTTTTCAGTGTCACATGATCCTTAAGAAATCAATCAAATATGCTGATTTGGTGCTCAAAACATTTATGAACATATTACAATTAATATAAAATTAATAAAAAAACTAAAACAATAGATTTAATCAGTATAAAATGGAGCCCTATTTTGTATTGTGAAATTTTCATGACATTTTTCCATTCTTTTAATGTGTTCTGAATGTATTAATTTTGAGCTTTTTCATTTTGCAATTATTGTTAATAAAGTTTTTTATATGTATATAATTAGCAACAAATTCAAGTCAGAAAAATCTACTATACTATAAATAAAATATATAATAAATAAGAATATTATATCCTCCTGAGACCCAGCTATGGAGTTTTTGCCTCTGTAGTGGACATTCTGTTTTAGTGAATTTCTGAGATCTCACATGTTTTAAGTTTTAAGTCTGGATGTCCTTGTATAGAGCACATTCAGTGCTTTCCAGAGATGCAAAATTATTGGCTGTTTCACCATGACCACTCCCTCTCCTTGGTTTTTAAAATGGCTGACATTAATTTAATGATAAAATTGTAAATCCTTATGGAAATATGATAATATTTAGTAATTATAATCTGATTAATTTTCAAATTGTTTGTCATAAATCAACATCTCAGGAAAATGTTATGGGGTTTCAAATCAAAATATGACCTCCTGTTATGAAACAGGACATCATTTCATACACGTCCACTACAGAGAACACCAGGACTTAAAGCATGTTTATTACACAATTTTGGGAGACACAACAAATGAATAGGAAAATAAATTATATATCAATATTCTTATGAAATATTAGATATTATGAAAATCTGGCCAATGACTACTCCCATCATTACACTTCTTTTTTCAACATGCTGTCCCAACAGCACTTTAATATGCAAACTAGATACAGTGTATAGATAACATTGTGCTTAATGGGAAAACCAGTTTATGGAATTTTTACACACATATTGCATAAAGCAAAATGGTATATCAAATCATTTTGTTATATATTTTATAACATAGTTGAGAACCATCCTTAAACAAAGTTAGTTATAAAAAAATACTGAAACCTAAAAATTGATTGGTGATTAAAAAAAATCCCACGCGCAGTGATGCTTGACGTCTTTTCAGTTCTACTCTTGTCATTGTATTTTAGAAAGCAAGCCACTCACCATGAGTCCTGGGGTCCTCTACAGAGGACATAGCATAACATATGAATAATATATATTTTTTCAAAAATGTTATTTTACCATTTTTTCCTTATGCTCTAAACAATGTAGTTACATGAAAAAATACTAAATTCACAAAGCTTTTTATTTCTGGTTCTCAGGAGGATATATAAATAATTTTTTGTATTATGTTAATTTAATATTTTAAATATGTACAAAAAAATAATCATCCTAAAATAGGCTAAAGAGAACAGTTGTAAGTGAAAACTTATAGAGGGTCTTTTAAATTGGGGATTGGGATATGACGCAGGCCAGATTCGAGCCCATGTTCCCGCCAATCTGACCGCCTCCACGCCTACAGACAAAACTTCTGCACAAAATCCCATCTCTCCCCAGGCCGTTATAGAGTTAACCCCTCTGCCAATCACTCCGAGCTCATCCCAGAACACATGACATCTGGGAATTAATCACTGGAATGAAATGCAGCACAAAAGCTAGTTGCAAAGTGCCATAAAACAACTTAAGTTGAATTAGTTGAGAGAGGAGGGAGAAGGAATGCAAGCAGAGGAGAGGAAATCATTGTCTAATTCTGCCTAATAAGCAACGGAGGTCCTACGAGTGATCCAGCAGATGGTGTTTTTGCAACAGATTGCAGTGAGTGATTCTTTTAATAATAATACGAATTAAAATCTCTCTCTGTAGAACGCGGGGGCGCCGTTCATCAGGGAGCCGTTTGAATGAGCAGGAAAAAACAGCCTGATAAAGTAATGGCTGTGCCCAAACACCTGAGGCCGAGTTGAGAGCGCGCGTACACACGTGTTTGTGTACGAGACGAGCGGTGCAGACGGCTGATGAAACACAAAACGATGAGGGAAGAACCCTGCATTCATGACATTTGATATCAATACTCAATCCATAAGCAATACGTGTCCTGTGTAATGAAGTCGTAATAGGATGTAAACTGCTTTAGAATGAATTCTGAAGCCATTTGTGAGGCCCATCAGTGCGTAATGATGCATAGATATCACTGTAATCAGTGTTACTATCCCTTCAACATCAAACTGAATGTTACAACAAAAAACAATGTTATCCACACTGTATTTTTCAAAAATTGCTTTGTAATCTCCTAGAATCGGATTCATGTTTAATAAATACTCCGCCTCATATTTTGATATTCAGATAACAGAACGAAGACATGTTATGTTTAAAGTAACATAATTTAGAGTAATATATATAAAAAAACAACCAACAGATACAGAGAAAATAGTTTTTTTGTCTTTAAGAGAGACGTTAAGAGTGACGGAGAGCAAAAGTGTTAGCGTTGCAAATGCCATATAACCTATATTTGCTCTTGTCTAATATAATTAATTTCTGAACATACAAGCCGAGCTCTGAGGTCACGTAGTGTAGGTGTGCCAAATAGCAAACAGGTGTTTCTTCAACTATGCCATTTTTTATCTCTGTGAACTTTAAACCTCTTAAAACATAATTTCACAATCTAAACTGTATTTTTATGGGTCTACTACATGTATCAAGAGTAGATTGCATATATCATGGAGATTGGGTTATTTTTTGAAAGTTTCCACCACAGTGTCATTTCCATCACATCTCCAAATGATGTGTTCATAACATTCGCTGGTGGAAAATGACATTTACTTTTTGGGGGAAATGGATAATCCGTTATCTTGACTAAGGTTTCCTAGGCATTTCATTGTCAGTTTGAGCAGTTTTTGCATGCTTTTACAGATTGAAATAAAAAAGATATTGATAAAAATTGTATTAATTATGGTGGACATCACAACTGAGGGATGTAAAACAAGTACAAATATTTTCATAAATATTTCATAAAGTTTTCTGAAATATTTTAATTTTCATAAAAATATTTCTCACAATTATTGCTTTTGACTGCATTTTTGATCAGATAAATGTTTGATCACAAACGTTTGGCTGGTGGTGTATTTTAGAAAGGATTATATTGATCTTAGTTTAGATGAACGGTTTAATATTTTTATGGACTTTTATATTCAAGATTTAAAGTCTGTGTCTGGGAGGATAAAACAATCCATAAAAAGCAAAAAAATAAACAAAGCAAGCATGATTTAATTTTTTTTTTAACTTGGTTACATGTAAAAAAAAATATGTATGCATGAGTTTGTCTCATTACAGAGGCTTCGTATATCTCCACACTTCTAAAGCGGCATATCTCTGTTATTATATATCCCATAACTCAGCGCTGTGACCTCTGTAACGGGCTAACTGCAGTAGTACTTTGAAAGTGTTTGCGTGTGTGAGAGCATGCAGTATATCAGAGTGAGTGTGGAGTTGAACTATCCACAGCTCTGGTGCTGATGGCCCATTTGGGTTCGGTCCAAGAGCTCCTCCAGTGTTGGCTGCTAAAGTAATTAGCCTAAAAGTGATGCCAGCCAGTAGAGGTAGAGGAAGAGCAAGCAAGCACGAGAGATGGCGAGTGTCTCCGTTTCGGCATCCCGTCCAGCTGTCAGTCACGCTTTGAGAATGTGTCCATCACTGCGTTGCTCCTTAACCACACGCTGACAGAGCTGGTTAACTGCGTTCCTTTTTAAAAAGTCTGCTGTAATTGCGACACGCATCTGTGTGCATGTGCTAAGAAACACTGTTCTCTGCTACCCCGATTTGAAACTCAAACAGATGCACATATTGAGACTTGGAAATTTGTGTCAACCAATATGCCTTTCAAGCATTTATATCTAAATCATTAACACCTTCAGTGTTTTCTATGATCAAACTCACTCACGGTCTGACTCAACACTCGCAGTCACACACACTCTGCCATTATTTACAGTTCATTCAAGGTATCTGATCACTATATGTGCTCCTGGGGACCTCAGGTGTTGTTAGTGCCATGCTTTGCCATTTGATGTCATGAGTAGCAAAGGCTCATGAATATTAATTAGGTGGTGCACAAATAATTCAAAATGACTCCTTACTGTTTTGATGAATAAATAGTAAATGTGGTGTGTTGATCCAGAAACCATCATTCTCACTGACTAATGTAAGCGGTCAAATGAAGTTGATCATATGCATTTGATCATTTCATACCTACATCTGTTGCTGTTAGGCTTGGGTTTTTGTAGGTTAGTGGACAAACAATCAGCAGTTGAATCCCAAAGATGACTAGTTAGTCCAAACTTTTTTTTCTGGGTTCTATTTTGTAATCATATAATATTATATCTAGTAAAATATATATACCAAAATTGCATTTGTGTGTCAGAGGATGTATATCAAAATTGGGAATACATTTGGTTGCGTTCTATTACTTCACTTCTGCAAAAAATGCAGTGTACTTCACGATCGTTAACAACTGCAACAACCACTCATCAAACATAAAAAATGAAACACTTCAGCACATAAACTACTTATACTAAACACACAATTTTAAGGAAAATATAGCTTGACAATTGTAAATGCTTCTTTGAATTAGATACATGCCTGATGCAAGCTAATTTATGAAGTAGTAAGACAAAATCAAACTTGTTCCACCCGTCCCCACCGTCCAGCTGAGGTTGTCTGCACATGAGAACCACCTGATGTTATTCAACCAGATCACATTTATTAAAAAAAAGATGATGTATGAAATTGAATGAAAGATGTTTTCCAGCAGAAAGCCAACAAAGCAGTCTGAAATTTGTGATCCAAAAAAATACTGTAAAATAAACCGATTTATACTTTACATAGCAAATTCATAATTTTGTAATTCTATTATATCATTTTTCACAAACAAAGGAACTGATTAAAACATGAAAAATAGGGAAGTAAACACTGTAGCCAACAAGGCACTCAATAATCTGGGCAGTTTGTGTTCAGCAATAGTGACCGACTTATGGAAGCCTGTTTCCGCCACTGAATTAATTTTTTTAATTTGTAATTTTTAACTTTTTCTCACAATTCTGAGTTTTTTTTCCAACGAAAATGTGGAGAGTATAAATACACAATATGCGAGTTATAAAGTCAAAATTGCATGATATAAACTCGCAATAGCAAGTTATAAAGTCAGAATTAGGAGATATAAACCCAAAATTCTGACTTTTTCTCAGAATTGCGTGATATAAGCTCACAATTGCAAGATAAAAACTCTCAATTCTGACCTTTTTTCTCAGAATTGTGAGATATAAACTCGCAATTCTAAAAAAAAGGGTCCTCCCCTGGGTCCCCGAGTTTTGAGATTTAAACTCGGAATTCTGGGAAAAAAAGTCAGAAATGTGAGTTTATATCTCACAGTTCTGACTCGCAATTCAGACTATTTCTCAGAATTGCACATTTATATCACAATTAAGACTTATAAACTCACAATTGCGAGTTTAAATCACAATTCTGAGAAAAAAATTCAGAATTGGAAGAGTAAACTCGCAATTCTAAAAAAAAAAAAAATCACCATTTTGAGATGTTAAAACTCGAGCATTCTGAGAAAAGTCAGAAATTGTGAGTTTATATCACAATTTGAGGATAAAAAAGTCGATTGTGAAGATGATCAATCTCGGCAATTCTAAAAAAACAAAAAACTCATAATTGCGAGATATAAACTCATAATTCTGAGAAAAAAGTCAGAATTGTGAGTTTATATCTAGCAGTTCTGACTCGCAATTCTGACTATTTCTCAGAATTGCACATTTATATCACAATTATGACTTTATAACTCGCAATTGTGAGTTTATATCACAATTCTGAGAAAAAAGTCAGAATTGGAAGATGTAAACTCGCAATTGCGAGAAAAAAAAAGTCAGAATTATGAGATAAAAAGTCCGCAATTACCTTTTTGATTTTTTTATTCAGTGGCGGAAACAGGCTTCCATACCGACTGGATATAGTGCAGCATAGTTTAATAATTTTAAATTTGTCACTTATGTTTGTAACGTTGTGATTTACCTGATAGCTGATTGGTTTTGTTAAAAAAGATTAATTTAAAGCCCTATGAAAAAAATTAATGGAAGAAATACTTCCAGAATACCGCTGAAAAAGTGGACGGGCACTGCTGCACTTTATTACACAAATGTGTTAAATGGTGTCAAAAGTCCCGGTGCCGTCAAAATAAAAGCTTTGGACACTTATTCAAACAGGAAAACTAATTAGCTGATGTCACAATTAAAAAATGCCAAATATCAGCCAATATGTTGGCGATATATATCGATCGACCACTAGTCCTGACCCTTTATTTGTGGGATAAAAAGACAAGCAGTTTCTTCCTTTAAACCACTGAGTGTTTGTTGGCCAGTCAGACTCACCATCTGGCACATTAGCACTGAGGTCAAAAGTATGGTGTCTTAAAAGGCTCACGGCATTAGTAAGCACAAAATATGGCTCAGAAAATGACAGATCAAAACAAGAGCAAGCCAGCTTTGATCAGAGAAATATACAAATATTCTAGTGTTTTGAGGTGGGTCGTTAAATTTTTTGTGGCCTGTGAATCATCTTCTTGGCTGTGCTGTTTGGGACCCTGATGGGTTTAGGGTCTTCAGGCCCCTGTTTGAGTGGTCGCATGTGTTGATGTTGGCCCTGTCAGTGGGTGCTACTGTAAACAGTATGTGTATGCCTTTGATCAGTGAAAAATCAGCAAGTGTGCATGTGTGTTTACTCCACCCCAAACAACATCCCAGGCTAAACATATCACATTCAACAACGGAGAGGATTCTGGTACTTGTGTCACAACATTGTCCACACAAGTGTGACAATAAAATGCAAAATCATTGAATAGGTTTCTCAAACAGAACCCCGATTTGTTACTGGTTGGACAAAATGGACATCCCACCTAAAGCTCCATTGGTTGAAGCAATAGAGTGCTTTAGGAATGACAATTTAGCATTTGTGCACTTCCGGATCCATCATCCCGAAGTTTTTTTTGTTTTGTTTTTGTTTTTTTGAGTTTTTGGTTAAATGCCTGAAATAAGGTCTGTGATTAACACAAGCTCAACATATTTTCATGTTTTTTTTTTAAAACTTTTACTCAAGTGTTAAGTGACCAAATGGGACTACAGAGGTTAAACCTTAAACATCATCACACGAACAGGAAAACTCATCTACTCACCAGTCCACTGTTACAGCCTTGTTGTGTTTATAATTGCGCTCCTGCAAACTATTCTAGCTCAAACTTTTTTTAAAGAGTAGTCAGAAGCTAGTGACGTTAAAGTCATGTGACTGTGGTTGCATTTAGTGTTAAAAATTCTGTTGTGTTCATATGTGAAGATTATCATGATGAATGAAATATGTAAGATAATAAGGTAATACACTTTTGCTGGTCACAGATCTTATTTCTGCACTACTACAAAAGTGAATGGAAAAATCCTCTGGGTTTTTTGTTGTGGAAATCAGGGTGATGCGAACTTCTAGGTTGAAAGTGCTCTATGTTGCTATGTTAGTCTGGACAGGATTACTGAGTGTAGCGTGTGTGTGTTTGTGTGTGTGTGTGTGTGTGTGTGTGAGAGAGAGAGAGAGTGTGTGTTTTAATGAACTGTTTAGGTTTTGGACATGTTACCGACATTAGTTAAATTGAGATTGAAGAAAATATTTTGCATTGTGAAAAAAACAAACAAACAAAAAAAAAACAATGACACAACCTTTAAATGGTATGATCTTTTTTATTATTTTAATTTGGTTGTATTTTATTTTTATTATTATTTCTTAAAGTTTTTAACACTACTTAAAGGCTTAATATATAATGCATTACAAAAGTAGTTTAATGCAATAATTATGGCTTTTAATTCACCTTATACTGCATTGTATGATCTCATGAATATTTGTAACCACAGTTATAATACAAGGATATACTTATTGTTCTAATTCATTGTTACACCTTTAGAAAGTATTATGCATTAAACACTTGGCAAGCAAACCTTAAAATATTATAATGCATTTTAACTTCGGTTACAATTATTTATGAAAAGATAATAAAGCATTACAATGTACATTATGAATACATTTATGATGAATTATACCTAAAGGCTTCAAGTAAAGTGTTTCCAAAGTTTTCATTAGATTTTTAAACTTGGTACTGATATGTTTAAGGTCTACCTCATCTCGAGTAAAATGCAACAACAGTGTTGAACATAACCTGTCTGTATTGTGTTGCATGTCAGTGCACACCGTCAAGAACCAATGGTAAATATACAGTACACTGAGTTACTAGCTGGTAGGGTTGTGACGGTGAG
The DNA here is from genome assembly GCA_018155175.1 of Sinocyclocheilus anophthalmus. Lineage (NCBI taxonomy): Eukaryota > Metazoa > Chordata > Actinopteri > Cypriniformes > Cyprinidae > Sinocyclocheilus > Sinocyclocheilus anophthalmus. The sequence goes on along the minus strand of JADLZN010000885.1, from coordinate 53,310 downwards.
GAAATTTTCCCACCGGTTAATCGACGTGTGACAACACCGGTAATACCGATATCACCGCAGGGGCGTTCCCTCTATTTTCCTTGCTTTCCTTCGCATTTAAATAGCTTGAAAAAGCGCCGTGCGCATTTTACTTTCACTTTCAAATTAGCGGCAATTAAATTGCTCGCAATTCGGGCGTCAAGCATTGTTTACATTGGTTCCCTCTTTTTTCTCTCTGATTTCTTCTTTGCTTTCAAATACGCTTGCAAAGCGCCGTGCGTATTACTTTCGCTTTCACATTATGCGTCATTCCAGCATGGTGATTCAATTCAAGCAACAACAACGTCAAACTCATAGAACTTTTAACAAAACGAATAAAAATACCCATATATCCTAATCAAAACCATTACTTAGGTAATATACAACTGAAAATCAGGCACCTGTGACCAAATATAAATAAACCTAGAACGTTTATTAGCTAAACGAATAAGAAAGCTTGGAGGCACGGCATATACACCTTGATGTAAAATAAAATAAATAAAATACACAAAGTTTAAATACAGTAATCAGCAAACAGCGGTGAAAGAAACGAATTTTCAAAAAAACTTCACCCTTCAAAATCTAAAATAGTGCCAAACAGGCGCCTTTGCATTTCCTTTCTAAACAATCTTCTGCCATTGTCTTGTCTTTCTCACCTCACTCTTGTCAGTCAGCTCGACTCACTCTCCTCCCGTGATAAATAAAATCTGACCCCTGCTCCGTGGTGCACTGTCGTTTGCACACGGTTCGGCACGCTGCATTGAGCGTTTAGTTTTTAAAAGTGTCTGTCCTCTAACTGAACTAGGCTCAATTATTTTTGCTACTATAAAAAAATCTAAATTACGGTGGGGGGGGCGTAACAATTTTAACATGGCATGCCTTAACACAGGTAAAACCGAAAACACCGTCTATCGCAGCAAGCCTACTAGCTGGAAGGGTCAGAGAGTACGTTTCAAACAACAAACCCCTGAAGTCATACGTGTTCACCATGTATAGCAGCAAAACTCACTGTGTTGCTTTGGTTCTGCCGTCTATTTAAAACTAAACATACTGTGTGACACACACACGCATTCATTAATATCATTATGCCGGCAAACCTTACAGTCTCATACACACAAACACACACACAAACTGTCCGGGAGCGCATTAACAGCTTGTAGCGGGTACGGGCAGAGGACGGCACGCTGGCACTCTGTTTGTCATATTTCTTGTGGGCCTCGCCATCTGCCGGGGTGGCATTTTCATGGCTGTTTACCCTGACTCCCGCCAAGGAATCATCTGCCACAGCATAATGCAGCCCGCAAAAAAAGGGGGGGGATTAAGTTGGTAATGCAACTGAGACTATTGCTAATTTGGTGTAATTGGGAAGAAATGAAGATAAATGAGGGCGAGAGAAGGAGAGGCAATCAGTACGGCAGGCAGTACAGCTGTGCTTTTGGCCAAACTCAGCCCTCCCCGCCCTTCTGAGCGTCACCCCCCTGCCACGTCACCCCGTGCTCAACAAGGTGCATGCAAAATCAAGCTAATGACAAATACGCTGGGCTGACATCCACAGCACAGGTTATCTGCCTATCTGTTCATCTTGCTGGTGAGGATTTCAGCTTATGGGTTTAGACAGATGACCTCCACATAAGAATTCTCTAACTTTTCCTTAAACATCAACAAATGTTGAAAAATAAAGAAATTAAATAAAACTATTTATTAAAACATATATTGCAATATATTGGTTTTTATTTTGTATTTTCTTTTTAATCTTTTAAATTTTAAATTGTAATAATTTATTACTTTTTTTTTATGTAGTTATTGTTTTTTTATAATATATATAATTTATATATATATCTAAAGTTTTAATATTTGTTTCAGTTGTTTACTTTTAGTTTTTTAAAAACATCAAGTTAAACTAAACTGAGGAAATTTCTTATGTCGACTGCTGATAAAGAATGACTTTTTTATTTATTTTTATTTTTGTATTGCAGTTGACCTTATAGTTTATTTCGAGTAAATTAAATTTAGTTTTAGTTTCAGTTAAATATAATAACCCTGGGCTAAACAAATCTGGTTATCAGGATTTAATCTGGTATGTTGGTTGATTGATCTGATATATTGCTAATTTGCTATACCAATATATTAGCCAAAATATTAATCTAACTAGTAGGAATACACAGTATATCAGTGACCATATTGGTATCAACCAATAATGGAATTTTTTATAGTTTATTATTCATATTGTTTGATTAGGCTGATAAAGGAAGTCAGATATAAGCATAATAATTATTATTTTCTACTGAACACTGTTTTTGTATCTGATATCACTTGAAACTTATGAATACGATGTGTGAATGTTAAGTTATTGATAGTTTTCAACAGGCAAAAGAGGACTGATTTAAAACAAGCCATCATATTGGTTATTGGCCATAACACAAATACAGTATTTAACAGGATCTGCCAAATTTTGGTGCATCGCTAAAATTGCGAAAAATTCAGATATAAAATTCAAATAAATATTTTGATAATTGAAATGTAATGCTCTAATATAAATTAAATCTTGCATGAAAAGGCACCTGGTTTTAACCCCATTAGAGATTTTATTTGAAATATGGTGCAGTATGTCATCTGACATAATTGCCATCTTTGAAGTCTGAAAGGATATCTTGTCTGTGTGTAACATACTGTTTCAGACATGGTTTACAGTGTTAAGAGTGACATCTGTGTCGGTCTTACATGTTTTAAGGTTAGGAGGCTGATGGCGGTGTGCGTACATGCATCTATGTGTGGCAGCGTGTTTTCAGTGCTTTGTGGGGCACCCACTGAGTTCTCTATATCCATCTACACTGTGCCAGACACCTTTCTGGCTGGCCTCCCCGCAGTATCCACCCTGCTCCGCGCAGATGTCCCCATACACACCCTGACACACCTCACACACTACAGCCCCCCTGAGGAGGACAACCTTCACGGCTATACATCAGTTTCAGCTGCCATGGAGATGCGACATCTGCATGGATCTCCATTCAGTCCCACTGTATGTGAATGATCTGCACTGTGTGATATGATGCAAGCAGGTAACAACACATAATACCTGCTCTGGAATAGAGGACATAGGACAGTATAAGAGGGTGGGGGTAAGCTGTGCCACTTTCAGATTGCCCTCTATGTAAAGAGAAATGAGGTCAAACTAATATACTTATTCTTAACTAATATACTTATATCTCAGGATGCCTGCTATCAACTCAATTTGAAGAAAGCATCTATAATTTAAGGCCATAAAAATCTGATCTCTCAAAAAAACTGTCCAGTGACACAACTTACATTAGTGGCAAGTTGAATCATTGAGGGAAATATGAACCATTTTTGTTTTAAATAAAAATATGAACACAGATGGGGATAAAAACAGTTTACTAATGCACAATTTCTTATTTGTAGCTAGTGACAGTTTCATAGAATTACAATTCACAACATCTCTGATATATACTTTTAAGCCTAAAACAATTTGCCACCTGCCATTTAGAAAATTTACTTAGGTCAAAAGGTTTTTTAATTCACTTTTTTTCCTCAAAGCACACATAGCTGTATGTGATGGGTCTTTTCTTAATATATGGTCACATGATCAAAATAATGCACTATTATTTTGTTTACTAGATTACAGGGCTGGCACATCTTGCCCCACGAGTATAATGACTACCGAGCATTCACTTTCAGGCCAACTACCTTGAATTCCATTACAACACATTTTCTATTTTAATAAAGCATGCTATGCTGCTGCTGGAAAGCACTTTGACAAGTCAACCTCAAATATGCTCCTGTTTCATGTTGCACCTAATGCAATACACTGCATCTAACTGTTAACATCCATTCCAGGTCAGTTGGATTGATTCAGTGCAGAGCAACGGTAAATCTTATTAGGTAGAGCGACTCACTCGCAAACAGCTCTGTAGAAGACATGTTAAGATGACTAAGAAGAAACAAAAGCATGGATGTCTTTACAAGTTTATGAATACACCTCCGCTCAAAGCCCCATAGGAAAGCACGGAGCTTTGAGTTTGGGGTGCAAACAAAATATATTTACACGGAATAACAAAGAAGTAATAATGAAGAAGAGCGATCAAGGGGGAAAAACATATAAATTTTAAGTCATTAATTCCCTCCCTGAACAATGAGAGAGCAATCCACAAGAGGCCTGACGTAAAAGTGTTTGAATTGAAAGTGAAAATGATTAAAGAGCTCTTTTAATGAAGTGTTAATTGCTGTGAGAAGTAGGTAGAAGGTTGGAGGAGATGCACTGCTTTGACAGGAGTGAAAGCTACAGCAAAAGCCCATTTTCTACACTGATAGAAAGCTAAACACTGTATAAGATCATTTTACTGATCAAGGAAAAATTCAAGTGAACCAAGGACAGAGCCCTGGTGAACACAAAGTGACAAAAAATTGGAAAATGGGAACATGGAAGCATCCTAAAAACCTATGTGAGCTTCTAGATCTACATGCTTCAGTTTAGCCTTAATTCAAAGTAATTGCACTAAGTGCAAACATTTTTGATGACATATGCGTGAGAACGTCTTCACATGTTTTACTTGTACACATGAGACCCATACATTTTATCAGAAAAAGGAAAAGTTAAAGTGGACCAAGGACAGAGCCCTGGTGGACACCAAGAGACAAAAAGTTGGAAAATGGGAACAAGGATTAATCCTAAAAACCCAGGTGAGCTTCTGAATCTCACTGATTCAGTAAATAAATTACTATTCTTGCAGAGGGCTCTCAATAATGAATGTCATATTTATACCTCCACCTTCAGCTGAATATTCAACATCTCATCATCCTCACTAACTGAGTCCTATATTGTGTTTCTCATGGGCCTTTTGTGCTGCATAAGATGGCACAGTCTTTCACTTACCCTTATCACAGACACACATTAATGGCCATCAGAGAAATCTGTTCTCTTTGAACTGTTTACGGCGACTAGCCTTTGATCATAAGTAGTGCTCACTTCACAGAAAGCCTGAAAAGATGTCTCTTTGATATCTCCCCGCGTTTACATATCAATGAGCGCCACAGAAGATGGGGGCCCAGGCGACTCTCTTGTGCCACGCTTTTGGGAAATGTGGCTTAAAGGATATGTGTTGAGCAGTAAATGCATACATTTGTCAGACAATTTCGTAGATGAGGTTGAGTAGCCACCTTCATCCATAAGCAAGGACTCGTCAAGTGTTTATCCTCTATAGACCATGCCTCATTTGACTGTTTTGGAGTGGAGAGCCCCACATCTTTATGGGCTTTCATTAGATGTCATTTTGAGGCTTATTTGAAATCAATCCCCCTTCGGACCCTCACGCCAGCTCCGGTGTCGGCCGGATGAAAAATGAGGCGGGGCAATGGGGCTTCGGGCGGCCCCCCGTCCGTCCTGCTTGGCCCAGTCTGTTAATACAGCATCATCTGGTCGAACGGACGGGCAATTCCCACATCTCATTACTGACAGGAACTGTGGGTCATTACGCGGGATGGATTCCCATTAGCTGAACCGAGGGTTTGAGACTAAATACAGAAGCTTTGGACACAAGCATATACTCGCAAGCACTTTGTTACATACTCCTCAGCCACTCTTAACTTGTTCACACACTTCTGGATGAGAGGAAGGTGAAAATGACTTGAGAGAATTTATCTACTTTGAGCACTTCAGGTAGACAGCAGCATTTTGAATGCATTCAAAAAGCATGCACTTAGAGGAATCGTTCACCCATAAATAATAATAAAAAGTTTTTATTTTCTTACCCTCAAGTTGTTTCAAAGCTGCAAATTGTTTTTTTTTTCTCTATAGAATTCAAAAGTAGAAATTTTTCCAAATTAGTAATGCAGCTTGTGCCTTAGTTGACAGTTCATAGTAACCGGGGGATGTGAACTATTCCTTAAAGTCTGTCCTTTAGGGTAAATCCTTATAAATTGAGACACCTCAATGAAAGCAATTTAGGGGCATGTTTTCCCCAAATGAAATATATACAACATATCTCTCTTATCCCTGAAGAGGAGTTTATTCTCGATGATGCATTAATTCAGGATGACTGCACGGTCATCTGGAAATCAAGGTAGCAGAGAGGCAGTCAGGAGTGGGTTTAACCAGCAGGAGTGCAAGGAAGATGCAGGGGCCGGTGAGTGAGGATAATGCAGGTCCTTCATATGGTCCGTTGCTATATGAGCCATCTTTTTATAAGACAGACTGTGTCCTGATGGACAGAGTGGGTAATCAATGCAGCTCTGCTCCACAGGTTTATGTATGAACGTATAGTGTTCAGCTGTTCAGCTTCATGCAAGCTTGAGTGTGTGTATTTGCTATTACAATTTTAAAATTCATGACATGTTTATTTATGTGAGTATGCCTCCTTGTTTAGTGTGAGCGGAAATATGTGTGTCTGTTCAAAAGTGCTCATCTCCGGCAATGGTCAGCAAGCAGCTCCTGTCCCTGTGCGGATGATGATTTATGGAACATTAAATTTGGATGGCTGGATCCGGGCGAATATTTCAGTCAGAGGACACAGATTGGGGGAGATTTCTGATAAGTCAGCATGACAGGTGAAAGAGACTAATATGATAACAGCAGACAATCTATAATGTACAGATAACCTAAAACGCTAATGTATGGATAATAATTTGTAAAATCACATTTACCTCAAAATCATATTAAAATACTTTTTGTTACACATTAACAATGTGTAGCAAAACATGATAATATGATCATGTTAAACAGTATTGACACCTTTCAGTTCCTGATTTTAAAAGTCTGGCCACATGGGGCACCTCTGACTTCTGAATGGCACCTCGCATACAAGACGTTATACAAGATAATAGTTGATTAATGACCTACTCTGACCTGCCTGAACTTATAACTCATGCAAAATTTATCTACAAGTCAAATATGAATATATTATAATTGATTATTTTGTGTATCTAAGGTCAAACTATAACATACAGTAGCCTTTGGAATATGCAAAAATAAAGTTTCTCAAAGATTAACAGGACTTTTAAAACAGATCAAGTGAGTGGAAGAGAAAAACATAAAAAAAAATTTTTTTCAAGGACCAGCTTATTGGCTAGCTAGTTGCAAATACTCCAGATGCATTAAGCCATGGTGCTCATGTGGAAGAAATGGGTTCGAGTCTGGCCTGCAACATACCAATTTCCTATCATTCTACACTATCAATTTGGCTCCCTAATAAAATGCAATTTTATAAGATGCATGGCCACCGCAAGCCATTATTCGAACCATAGACAATCCATAGTAAGTTCCTCAGAATCCCACAATATGCAAGTGTCCATTTGAAACGGAACATGCAATCACATCTACAGTCAGGTATCATACAGACATTCATTTCCACCAAAATCTTTCTTTTTCTAACACAACCCTGACCCTGAACCCAAGTTCAGAAGGTGAGCTCAACTCTCACAGAGATGCTGGGCTGGAGTGATACAGGAAACTGATACTCCCCCACCTCAGCCACAAGATCAACACTTATCCCTCTTGCTCTCGACACACTCAATATTTTACATAAAACAAAGGGCTAGCCGAGATCAGATGATGGCATTTATGGGAGCTGAGAGGAGGGAGAAGTGTCTCTGGTTACAGCGGAATTATATATAGGAATGGGGAAACTGTTTTATGGTGAATATCACGAAAGAAACTGTCAAGAAAAAGAAGGTCATATTACTAGTTTCAAATATTACACTTGTTCGGGACTTGTCAAGAAGGCTAGTATGTTTAGCTAGTGCTACATGAGAATACGAAAGAAAGAGATGAGCGAGGTGAGGCAGTCCTCAGTGGCAACACTAGGACAATCCAATCTGATTTAATAAGAGTGACAGTTGCTCTCTGATGACAGAAAAGCTCTTGAAAGTGTGATGCAAAATGAAAGGATAGGTGAGAGACAAAGAAAAGAAGAAATAAAAGTGCTGACCACTTTGGTAGTTAGGGATTTGCAACATACACAACTCTGAGTCCCGTAATCTCTGCATGTGCGCACTCCCTCTCTCTCTCCCCCTCTCTCCCTCCCTCTCTCTCTCCAGCACACACCTGGTTTTTGCTAACGCGGCAAATCACATGGCTGACAGATTCCCAAGCCTGTTTAAATAATGCATGGGATTTCTCTTTTAACTTGTCAGTCGCCCTACAAAAAATATATATCAGTTATTTTCTGATGTCATTTGTGACAGTGATTCACCCTGACAGTTCCTCATTAGACCAATGAGTCCCTTTTCGTTTTCTCATTCTTCTACCCGCTTTCCGACAAGAAACACATGTTACTCCTTTTTCTTTTTCCCTCTCTCTCTCGCCCACTTTTTTCTGGTTAACGGGGGTTTTCGGAGCAGTATTTATATATAAAGACACAATTTCACAGGAGCCCCCATTAACTCACTTCACCCTCCAGTCCTGCTGCAACCGTATTCGCGCAAACATCATTCTCAGCCTAACACCGAAGCAGTCGCTGAACAAACTCCGGCATGCTTTGTGCTACTGGATAAACTCGGGGGGGCAGACTATCTTTTTCCATGCCAAATATTCCTTCATCAAATATCTTTGGCCCATCAAAAAACGTCGTTTTTTGATTCTGTACTCTATTCTTGCGCTCTGGTGGCGAGGGTGGGGTTAACGTTTGAACAGACCGAGTGAGGGGGGAGATTGAAATCAAGCCTATCTGTGCTGACTGCCTGCTGCAGATAGCTCAGGCTTTTTGTGGTACGATCCACACAGTGGAGGAAAAGCACAGATTAGCCGTTTCCTCTTTGAAGTTCTCCTTCAAAAAAAGCAAAAGGCTCACCACCAAGAGTGAGAGGGGAGGGGACCAAAAACACATCTTGCGGGAATGTAAAGAAACAAAAAAGGGACAGGAAAAAGTGCCATCGGGACTTTGAACAAGCAGTGTCTTGGTGGCCCTGAGAGAGAGAGAGAGAGAGCGCGAGACGAAGAGAAAGAGGTTAAAGTTGTCGGACTGCTTCAGAGGGTGTTTGTTTAACTCCAGGGATTCAAGGAAGCTAGATCAGACTCCAAGAAAACCCCCCCCCACCACCACCACCACCACTACTAACTTCAAACCAATGCACACCAATCATGACTTGGGGTGTAGGTGCTGCTTTTGAGGACCAAAACCCAAATATCTCTTTGGTTCCTCAAAGTACATAAGAACTCCACAGCTTTGGCTTGGAGTATCCAATTAAAAATATCAATAAGCACTGGCACTCAGAATCTGTGCCCAATCGCTTGTGCCGTACTACCTAAGTATGTTCTTAGCATATTTGGTTATTAAAGGCCTCATGTTGGATTTGCTACTTTGGTAAATCTCTGTGAGCTTTGAGGGTAACATTTATGCATAGGCGGAATCCCGGGCGGGTTTTTTTCGGGGAGGGACAGGACAAACCCCCCCCCCCCCCCATCTGAGAGGTGTCCCCCTAAAAAGATGATTAAAACCAGCTGTGCTGTAAATAACAAGCTTGATACTTTAAATAATTGTGTAGTAGTAAAAAAAACACAAACGGGCAAAAAATGAATTTTAAGTTTAGAAAACATTTTGAAATATCACCCTCTTTGCCTCACAGGGCTTTGGTTAAAAGCTGCTTTCCTCTTGTCACACCTACACACACCACACACGCAAGTCTGGTGAGCGAGAACAAACAATAGTTGTGGAACTCCAGTAAGTAAGGCTGTCAATGTTATTTTATTCACTTAAACATCGAATGAAGAGATTATTTTCTCTTTAATACAGATGATGCCAATATATTTTTTGATGAGTCCACTATGTAAGCAATAATAACGTTATCTGCTTGACAGAAAGGGTTGCCAGGTTTTCTACAACAAAACCCGCCCAATTGCTACTCAAAACTAGCCCAAACTAACCGCGTTTCGAGGGGGGTGCCCCGGTAAAAATCGCATTACGGGGGATAAAATACACGTTATTGGGGTCGCTTCAACCTGCGGACATGAAAAACAACCCGCGGCAACAGTGATAAAGTAGCCCAATTCCACAGAAAAACCGCGGACTTGGCAACACTGACGGATAGTAATGTCTACAACAAACACGAGCGCCGTCACGGCACGACCACAACAGCTTTAAATTGTCTAATTTGGCACAGTCTCCCATGGTCTCCCTGCTGCACTAATAGTAGTAAGCCATTCCTCTGTGTATACATATCCTGACAAGTACAATTTTAGCTGTATTATTTGTGTCCCCTTCAAAAATTGCTCTTGAAAAATTTTGTGTTTATTGTCCCCCACCAACTGTTAGATGAAATTTACGAATTAATGTTTATGAGCTCTTCGGGCAACCAGTCCTGGCTCGTGGTCCTTTCCGATTCCGCCCCCCCTCTGTCTCCAATTTTGTTTCCTGTCCACTCTATACTGTACTATTCAAATAAAGGAGAAAAATGCCAAAAATTTATTTTAAAAACAAAACATGCCCTCACATGCTTGCAGCTAGAATCTCTTGATAAGGATTAGTTTAAAACTTACAAGCTTCCATATGTTGTTCTTCTGAAATTATTTCTGAGATTGTTTTAAATATTCAGTGCATCCTGGGTACATCTGGGTAATTTCATACATTCTTGGTACTTGCATTATTGAGTATTAGAATTGAAGTTCAGCAGTTGATGATGATGTCAACTTATGAACGGATAAGAACACATATTGAGAAAATGGCCATTGTCAGCTAGATTGTCACATTTCTAGTGGCAGTCGCATGGAACTTTCAAATTATTTGTGAAGCAGCTGTTACCTGTTACCCACTATGGTAAAATTAATGAATATTGAATGAATGAATGTATGAATATATCCACACAAAGCAAATGACCGCCAAAGAAAAGCATAGTAGTTTTTCCATGGCTAATCATTGTAAATAACTGCATAATAATTATAACATTTCTGACATAATTATCCATAACTACCCATTTTACAGAAATAGTGTTTTAAGAATAACATTTTAGTGCAAACATATTGGTAATTCTCACCTCACGCTCATTTTATAGGCCTATCAAATACAATATCGGCTTAGGTGGTCACATACACATCTAGCTGCAAAAGTTCAAATATTTAAATGGACCACAAACACAAATTTGATCCGAAAACTGCACAGAGCTCCTGTACTACTCTCCACTGAAAAAGAATGAATTACAGTGCATTTAGATAATGAGAGCCAAATATAGACATTCTGGTATAACCATTTTCTTCTTAAATTTGTGACCGTATGGAAGAAAACGGGTTGCAATTCACCCTGATTTGAAAGCCAAAAAGCCATCCGAAAGATTTGGGCCCAATCCCAATTCTACCCCTTAGCCCTTCCCCTTTCCCCTATCCCTCCGTTTTGCGCATTCACGTGAAGGGGTAGGGGTGTCTCGATTCTCTTTTGGTTGGAGGGATAGGGGTAGGGGAACTTCAAACGAAGTGGTATGAATTATCTCAGTGTAAACCGACTACAGCGGCAACATGGCTGCTCGAGCGAACAAAAAGACACATAAATGTAAGCATTTTTGGCATTAATAAAGATTTTAACGAAAAGTAATCATTTGTTTTGTTACATTCAATCGTGAGTTCATATTTACGGTCATGTTACTCAAAGAAATGTTTGCAAAAAATCGCTAAAGTTTGCTAACGTCATTTGATTACAGACTGCACGCAGTGATGTGTGACGTATAGTAGTGGTGTCCCAAATCTTAGGGGAATATTTTCACCCCTATCCCTTGACACTTTGTTTCAAGGGACAAGGGGTAGGGGAAGGGGTATAAAATAGAATTGGAATTGGGCCTTGATCTAGCCTTATCAGATCTGACACTACACAAACAAACGCCTATAGTGCTGGGTCTGTGCTTACTGTGTTTCACGGCCCGGGACGGTTGTTCACTCAGCATGCTGACATCCGCAAACAGGAGTGAAATTTGACTCTGTGTGATTCTCAGTTTCCATTGATGCAGTTCTCTGCATCTCTATCTCTCTCATCATCAACATTAGCTCTATCGGCAGCCAGAGTACATTAGAGCATGTGTGATTGAGTGCCAGACAGACATCTTCTCTCCACCCCTGGCACTGGCTCTTCCTCCTCTCTCTTGCTCTCTATTCTCTCGCCATCATCTTTCTGTCACTACACGCACTCTGTTTCTCTCTGCCTGCATGGACCGAATTCCAAAGTGATTTGTATTCACAGTCTCAAGTGCTGATCTACAGTAGGAGCAGGTTTTTGGTAAAGCTTGTTATGAACTGTCATTGATTCCGATAGAATGAAAAAGATACACGTCACTTCCTGTTTGTTGCTGCCGTGTGTTTCGAGCTTTAGCTCCGTCAAGTTAATTCTTTATTGTCTATTTTTTTATCTTAAAATCAATTTTATACACCATCATTTTCGTTTATATAACGTGTGAATATATCCCCTATCGTATTCTACAACAAAAACAATCAGAGCGCCTTGTTATCACTAGTTTTATTTTGATTTCCCGAGTGGGCTATTAGCATATAGCCCGTTAGCATCGCCAGCGTGGTTGCCGCTAATCTCACTTACATTGCTAATACTCTATTCACACATATTACCATTGTTTTACTCACTGTTACTTGCTCTAATGGTGGATGTTTGAGTGCAGGTGAGGACACGAACTGGAGTCCATGGAGAAGCAGATCCGCGACCTGGTGGAGAGGCAGGCCCAGCTGATAGAGCGGAGAGCCGCGCTGGAAACATCCCGGGCTGACGCTCACAAGTCCGAGGTAAGTATACAGCGTGCTGCTAACTCTCCCACCACCTCTACTCCGTGTGTTTCTCTGCACAGGCCCGGTGCACCCAGGATGCAATCTTCCCAGATGTCCTTCACTCCGGCGCCGGGACACCACGGACCCTGGGTGCACCCGCACTGGAAGACGTGAGCCAGGGCCCGGGTGACGACCTCTACCCCTCCGCCGCCTCCAGTTTTCGAGATCTCCACCCGGAACCGCTTCGCTCCCCTCCGCGAGATGGAACGCGACGCTGTGATCGTCGGAGACTCCATCGCCCGGCACATCCGTGCTACGTTAGCTGAAGGTAAAGTGCACACCCACTGTTCCCCTGGTGCTCATGTTCTCGATGTTTCTGCGCAGATACCCGCGATCCTGAAGGGTGATGAGAGCCCCGGAGCACTCGTGCTTCACGTGGGGGTTAACGACACCAAGCTGCGGCAGACGGAGACACTGAAGAGGGACTTCAGGAGCCTGATCGAGACGGTGCGCAGCACATCGCCCGCAACGACGATCATCGTGTCAGGACCGCTTCCCACATACCGACGAGGACACGAAAAGTTCAGTAGACATTTTGCTTTAAAGGAATGGTTATTGTCATGGTGTAAAGAACAGAAACTGCTCTTTGTTAATAATTGGAATCTTTTCTGGGAGCGTCCTAGGCTTTTTCGCGCTGATAGCCTGCACCCCAGCAGAGTCGGAACGGAACTCATGTCGGACAACATCTCCAGGACGCTGCGCTCCATATGACTAGTAAGCCAATTCTCAAATAACTGCTTTTGTTCTACCCGCTTAAATGATAGAAGTACTTGCACTGTCCAATCTATAAAGACTGTGTCTGTTCCCCGAATAGTGAGGTCAAAATATAAATTTAATGCAGGATCTAGAAAAATTCTGATCGTGATTAAACCAGAAAAAATTAAAACAAATAAACAAAATAAATTTTTTAAGTTTGGGCTCCTAAACATTAGGTCACTCGCACCCAAAGCAGTTATTGTAAATGAAATGATCACAGATAATAGTTTTGATGTAATCTGATTAAAAATATAAAAATTATTATATTGGTCTAAATGAGTCTACTCCAGTTACTGTTTATAAGCATGAGCCCCGTCAGACTGGTCGTGGCGACGGTGTTGCAACAATATATAGTGATGTTCTCAATGTTACTCAGAAAACAGGATACAGGTTTAACTCATTCGAAATATTTCTGCTTAATGTTACACTGTCAGATATGCAAAATAAATGTTTCGTATCTCTTGCTCTGGCTACTGTGAATAGACCACCAGGGCCGTATACAGATTTCCTAAAAGAATTTGCAGATTTCCTCTCAGACCTATTGGTTACTGTTGATAAAGCGCTAATTGTTGGAGATTTTAACATTCACGTTCATAATACAAATGATGCATTAGGACTTGCGTTTACTGACCTAGATCATTACAAAAATATACAGGTATTCAAGGGCAGGCTTTAAGATGTTTAGATCCTACCTGTCCGATCGCGCTACCACCTTGTTCATTTAATGGGGAGTCATCTCAATTATCACCAGCAAAATATGGAGTGCCAAAACAAGGATCTGTCCTAGGTCCTCGCTATTTTCGATATACATGTTTGCCCCTTGGTAATATTATTAGAAAATACGTGATTAGTTTCCACTGTTATGCCGATGAAACTCAACTATATATCTCAACAAGACCAAATGAAACTTCTAAATTATCTAAGCTAACAGAGTGTGTGAAAAATGTAAAAGAATGGATGATCAATAATTTTCTCCTATTAAATTCGGATAAGAACAAGATATATATTACTTATGTCACGAATCCGGTCCATGAACTTCCATCTGCTAGCCATCAGAGGTCACCCTTTCCAATTTCATTGACTCTCGCACTACACACTGTTGCACATCACCCCGGACTACATAACCCATCATTCATTGCACTGATTGCACTCAGCACGGATGGCACACAGCTGTTAACCCTGATTGCACCCAGCTGTTTCATATCAATCCCTCACTATTTAACACTCACTCTGAACCCTTCCCTCTGCCGAGTATTGTTCAGCACTTATCTCCAGATAGCTACACTACAGAGCCCTCATTTGTTTCCCTGCCTTAGCCTTAGCGGTTTTCTCGGTTTCTTATCTTCGCCTGGTTTCCTGGATTTCTCCTTTAGTTTTGCCTCTTTTTGATTCTGTCTGCCGTTCATTGACCTACGCTAGCCCTAGGACTATTCTTGTCTTGCCCGCCATATACCTGTCTGCCATTGTTTGACCCTGCCTGCTTTATGACCACGTCTCTGTCTTCTCCAAAATAAAGCTTTGCGAATGGATCCGCACGTTTCCCGTCTCGTCAGCCCCGTTTACAGAAGACTCGGCCACACAAGGATCCAGCAGCTATTCAAGTGGACATTAGCCAGGTATGGACACTGCAAGGCTGTTATTAGCCCTCGAGCAGGTTGGCGAGCGCTCGAGGATTACGTGCAGGAGTATTTGGATCTTGCATATTATTCTGATCTGCCTGACTGTGTACTCATAGACTTTTTTTGTGAGGGTATAAATGAACCGTTAAAGACACGATTAATCCGTGAGGGTCCCCGTTCTTCCCTAAGTGATTTTGTGGATTATGCTCTGTTGTCTGTTGGTTCAGCGTTCACTGTGGGTATCACAGAGGAACGCGACCCCGCACTCACTCATGTAATGGCAGCCGCACTAGAGCACGCTCACAAAATGGCGGAAACGGCAGCGCCCAGCAAGTCCAGTTGAAGTTAGGAGTCTCGTCTAGTCACGGTTGATCGTCATGGGGCAAATCAAGTCACAGTTTATGATCATGAGTCTAGTCGAGTCACAGCTGATAGTTATGAGTCACATCAGGTTACAATTCATTATCATGAGTCAAGTCTAGTCACAGCTGATCTTCCTGAGTCGAGTCTAGTCACAATTGATCATCACGAGTCAAATCAAGTCACAGTCATGATCTGATCAGTCAGTCACAGCTATAGTATGAGTCGAGTCTAGTCCCAGTTATCTTCTGAGTCAAATCGAGTCACGTTTATTATCATGAGTCTGGTCCATCCCAGCTGATCTTCATTAGTCCAGTCACAGCTGATCCTTCATGAGTCCAGTCATAAGGAAAAAAAGAAGAAAGAACAGCTGATCTTCATGAGTCAAGTCACAGCTGATCTTCATCAGTCAAGTCAAGTCACAGCTGATCTTCATGAGTCAAGTCACAGTTGATCTTCCTGAGTCAAATCGATTCACAGTTGATCTTCCTCAGTCAAGTCTAGTCACCGTTGATCTTCCTGAGTCGAGTTTAGTCATAGTTGATCATAATGAGTCAGTCAAGTTACAGTTTCATTATCATGAGTCCAATCAGGGTCACTGCTAATCTTCAGAGTCAAGTCAGTCGCAGCTGATATTCTGAATCTTCAAGTCCCACCTGATCTTCAGGAGTAAGTCAATTCGCTGATCGCCATGAGTCACGTCAGCCACAACTGATCTCATGATCCAGTCAGTCCTCAGCTATCTGCCAGAGCCTCATCACGTCCTCAGCTGTTCGTCCAGATCACAGTCCCCGTCCACAGCTGACCTTCTAGAGTCTCGCCATGTCTCAGCTATTCATCCAGATTCACGTCGCATCACAGCTGTTCATCCAGAGCCTCGTCACGTCTCAGCTGTTCGTCCAGAGTCACGTCACAGCTGACCTTCTAGAGTCTCGACACGTCTCAGCTATTCATCCAGAGTCACGTCACGTCTCAGCTAGTCATCCAGATTCACGTCGCATCACAGCTGATCATCCAGAGTCATGTCACGTCCTGTCTGTTGCATCCAGATTGTCGGGGTCGGTCCGTCGGTATCCCAGTCTGGTGTGAGGGATGCACCGCTGGTGTCTGCACGCGCAGCTGGTATCCCCAAACCCACTCACTTTAGCCCTCCTGTTCCTGAACTCATTCCCCTGTCTGCAGCACTTCCCATATGGGGGTTTGCTTTATGGTGTATCTGGGCCGCGTACTCCACCGCCGATTTGCTAGAGGCAGCGGCACCGGCTACAACATCTCCAGAGGTGGCGGCTTACGCTGCAGAACCTCCCGAGGTAGCGGTGTCCACTGCCGTGCTCCCAGAGAACACGGTGTCCACTGAAGTCTCTTCAGAGGTGGCGGCGCAGGCTGCAGAACCTCCCGAAATGGCGACACTTGCCTCAGTTCCTTGCGTGTGGTGGCGCCATCACGCACAATTTCTGCCTGTCCTGTTCCGGCCAAGGAGGCCGTCTATGAACTTCCTGCCTGTCCTGTTCCGGCCAAGGAGGCCGTCTATGAACTCTCTGCCTGTTCTGTTCCGGCCAAGGAGGCCGTCTATGAACTCTCTGCCTGTTCTGTTCCGGCCAAGGAGGCCGTCTATGAACTCTCTGCCTGTCCTGTCATGGCTATGGAGGCCATTTGTGAACTCTTTGCCTGTTCTGTTCCGGCCCAGGAGGCCACCTATGAACTCTCTGCCTATTCTGTTCTGGCCAAGGAGGCCGTCTGTGAACTCTCTGCCTGTCCTGTTCCGGCCAAGGAGGCCGTTTGCGAACTCCCTGCTCGTCCTGTCACAGCTATAGAGGCCGTTTGGGAACTTCCTGCTCGTCCTTTCACAGCTATAGAGGCCGTTTGCGAACTTCCTGCTCGTCCTGTCACAGCTATAGAGGCCGTTTGCGAACTCCCTGCTCATCCAGTCACAGCTATAGAGGCCGTTTGCGAACTCCCTGCTCGTCCTGTCACAGCTATAGAGGCCGTTTGCGAGCTCCCTGCTCGTCCTGTCACAGCTATGAGGGCCGTTTGCGAGCTCCCTGCTTCATCCTTTAACAGCTGTAGAGGCCGTTTGTGAGCTCCCTGCTCGTCCGGTCACGGCTATGGAGGCCGTCGGGGAATCATCATCCTGTTCCTTTCCTGGCTATGGAGGCCGTTTGTGAATTCTGTGTGTGCTTTGTGTCTGCCAGGGAGGCTGCCCCTGAATGCTCATTCTTGTCTATCAACCCCAATGTTCTGTCTGTTTTGTCTGTCTCTGCTCTCTCGTTGTTACAGTCTCCGCCATGGTCTCCTGATCGTTGTGGTTCACCGTGGGGGTCTCCTGTTCCTTCTGCTCCGCCTTGGTGGTCCTCCGCTCCGCCGTGGGGGTCCTCTGCTCCACTGTGGTGGTCTACTGTCTGGCTCTGGTGGTCCTCTGCTCCGCTGTGGTGGTCTACTGTCTGGCTCTGTTGGTCTTCTGCTCTGCCGTGGTGGTCTTCTGTCTGGTTCTGTTGGTCCTCTGCTCCGCCATGGTGGTCCTCCGCTCCGCCGTGGGGGTCCTCTGCTCCGCCGTGGTGTTCTACTGTCTGGCTCTGGTGGTCTTCTGCTCCGCCTGTGGTCTTCATTCCTTTCTGGGGTCTTCTGCTCTGCCAGGGGATCTTCCGGTCCTGTCTTTTCTGCTGTGGTGGTCTTCCGCCCCCTGTGCGCCGTCTCCGCCGTCCTGCCTCAGTGCCTGTCTCGTCCACTTCCAGTGGCCCTCCATCCCTCCACCCTTTCCGCCTCACTCCACCACCTCCGGAATTCATAAGGGTTTTTGAGCGTCTGGAACCGCTCTTGGGGGGGTCCTCTGTCATGAAATCCGGCCATGAACTGCCATCTGCTAGCCACAGAAAAAGGTCACCCTTCCAATTTCATTTGACTCTCGCACTACACACTGTTGCACATCACCCCGGACTACATAGCCCATCATTCATTGCACTCAGCACGGATTGCACACAGCTGTTTTCACTGATTGCACACAGCTGTTTCATATTATTCACTCCCTATTTAACACTCACTCTGGTCCCTTCCCTCTGCCGAGTGTATTGTTCAGCGCTTATCTCCAGATAGCTACACTACAGAGCCCTCATTTGTTTCCCAGCCTTAGCCTTAGCGGTTTTCTCGGTTTCTTATCTTCGCCTGGTTTCCTGGATTTCTCCTTTAGTCTTGCCCCTTTTTGATTCTGTCTGCCATTCATTGACCTACGCTAGCCCTAGGACTATTCTTGTGTCTTGCCCGCCATATACCTGTCTGCCACTTTTTGACCCTGCCTGCTTTATGACCACATCTCTGTCTTCTCCTAAATAAAAGCTTTGCATATGGATCCGCACGTCTCCCGTCTCGTCAGCCCCGTTACAACTTATTAGACCAAAAAACAGTACACAGAATCTCTTGGATTACAATTTGCAACTAGACGGATGTACTGTTACTTCCTCTAAAGTCAAAAATCTGGGTGTTCTATAGATAGCAACTTGTCTTTTGAAAATCATATTTCCCATGTTACAAAAACAGCATTCTTCCATCTTAGAAACATTTCCAAGCTACGAAACATGTTAACTTTTTCTGATGCAGAAAAGCTAGTTCATGGATTCATGACCGCTAGACTGGACTATTGTAATGCACTGCTAAGTGGTTGTCCTGCATCTTCAATAAACAAGCTAAAGGTAATCCAAAATGCAGTGGCTAGAGTCCTTACCAGGTCAAGAAAATATGATCATATTACCCCAGTTTTACAGTCTCTGCACTGGCTACCTATTAAGTTCCGTATCAGTTACAAAATATTATTACTTACCTATAAGGCCCTTAATGGGTTAGCTCCTGCGTACCTAACTAGTCTTCTACCACGCTACAATCCATCACGCTCCCTAAGGTTGCAAAACTCTGGACTTTTGGTAGTACCTAGGATAGCAGTACACTAAAGGAGGTAGAGCTTTTTCACATTTGGCTCCCAAACTCTGGAATAGCTTTCCTGATAATGTTCGGGGTTCAGACATATTCTCTCTGTTTAAATCTAGATTAAAGCCACATCTCTTTGGCCAAGCATTCAAATAATGCATCTCAAATCTTTCCTGCAGTTATATCCCCCCCCCCCCCCCTGGAAAAAAATGCACATTATTATTCTTTAGCTTGGGTTAAACAAATACATTTTACTCTGTTGGAACAGCAGCTATGCTAATTATGTCTCTATTTGTTTCTCTGTTTTTGCCTAGGATTTACACAAGCTTCCGTCTGGATCCAGAACACCTGAGAAGAGATGATGCCAACCCCTCAGAGGACCTCAGATGATGCCAACCATGAAACAACATACAGAACTACCAAATTTTGCTATAAGTTTGATTGCATCATATAATAATTGCTGTTAATAGTTTTCATCGTCTGTTTGATTACATCTTTAATTTATTTTTCCGTACATTTTGCCTATGTACATTAACTGACATTCACCACTGATAAGCTACTACTAAATATTTTAGAAACTTAATTTTCTGTAAAGTTGTTTTGCAACGATTTGTATCGTGAAAAGCGCTATACAAATAAACTTGAATTGAATGAGCAAATGGCGACAACACTTGTGACTACACATCATTTGATTTTTACATGACTTAAACTACATTAAAATTCTCCAAACAGCTGACACAAATGCTTATCTTAAAGACATTTTGTAGGTCACTTGCGCTAGATAGACATTAGAACTTATTTAATATAGCATTTATTTTTACAAAAATTAGTAAAAACAGTAATATTGTGGAATATTTATTAAAATTTTTAAAACTGCTTTTTTTAAAGGATTTGTTCACATGACCCTTCAGAAATCATTCTGAAATGTTTTTGCAGTTGTTGTGGTTTAATATTTTTCTGTAAATCAGTTTTTGGGGTAAGTAAGAGAGAGAGAGAGTGAGATGAATACATTTATTCAGGAATGACATTAAATTGATCAAAAGTGACGGTTAAAAGACATTTATAATGTTACAAAATATTTCTATTTTAAATAAATGCTGTTCATTGAACTTTCTTTTTATCTAAGAATCCTGGAAAAAAAAAAGTTTCCACAAAAATATTAGGCAGCAAAAACTGTTTTCTTTTAATTAATAATTTTCTATTAATAATTAAGCCAATGACCCAAAATAATTGAGTACCAATCAACATATTCAAATGATTTCTAAAGGATCATGTGACACTGAAGACTATTAAAATATAATAATAGAAAAGTTATCTTAAATTGTAATAATATTTCACAGTATTACTGTATTTATCAAATTAATGTAGCGTTGGTGAGCAGAAAAGACTTGTCAAAAACAATAAAAAATTGTAATTACAAACTTCTGACCAGTTGTGTATATGCCTGTTTTTTTGTCCTGTTTTTTCCCCCTCTTCTTTTGCTTTATCCTTAAACAAATTTGACTGCAATTTTAAAACCTTTGCACACTGATATGAGGAGTGAATTGCTGGTATTAATGTCTCCCTCTACATATTCACACACACGCTCTGTGTTTCTGTTCACATGTGTGTGTGTTGTTCATGTAAGCATTATTGGTCTTGGCAATAACAACGGATGGCATTTGTGTCTGTGCTCGCAGTTGTTGACTGTGGTAATAAAGAATGACATTTTACTTTGTGTGTGTGTGTGTGTGTGTCTGTGTGTGCAGTGATGGTAACATCACAATCTAAATGCACAGTCAGGTGGGGAACATTAAAGACGTCATTAGCCTCAATAAAGCTCAGCAGAAAGGAGAGGGCTGCGTGGGCAAGAACCCATTACCTCAGGTCACGTGCCTGTGTGCGTTGAGGTGATTAGATTGTTGAACGCTTCCTAACAGTTCTCTTTATTTTCATATTGTGAATATCTGTAGGCTGCGCTGGTAAGTGATTCAAAGCTAATGGCTGTGTAGCCCTGCACAGCAGAAATGTGTTTTGCTGTTGCAGGGGATTTGATGTGTTTGATTACCAGGTGAGGAGCTCACAAGTGATTCTACAGAACTGTAGGCAGGTGCAATAACTCAAACGCAGAGCGTTTGTGAGAACATAGCAAATCTACAAACTAGAACAGTGAAAATTATAATAGATAAGTTTCAAAAGTCAATCATGCATTTTAAATATTTGACAGAACTTATATTAAAGGGCACATATTATGCCCCTTTTTACAATATGTACGTCTAAGGTGTCCCCAGAATGAGTCTGTGAAGTTTCACCTCAAAATACCCCCAGATCAATTATTATACCATTTTGAAAATGCCTATTTTGAGTGGAAGCAGATACACGCTGTTTTCGTGCCTGTATCTTTAAATGCAAATGAGCTGCTGTTCCCCGCCCCCTTTTCCAGAATGGGGCTGTGCCTCAAATATGTCTAGTCCAACCTCAAATATCTGCCAAATAACATCTGTTTGGTTTTGATTATCATGTATATTGCGCTGAAATCATGCGTTTTAAACTTCTGATATAGTGTTTTAGCGCACACATCTGAAGCACGTGCACAGAAAGCTGTCACATGGCACGTGAGCACTAAACTAAGTTCTCTTTCATATCTTATTGCACTTAAACTGCTAAATGCACACAAGGTTATGTTAAAAACGTGCTACAAAAGCAGTCGGTTATGTCTGTGAAGGTAAACAGCTGGGAAAGAAATCCCATGTTTATATTAGATCTGTGTATTAAGTGACAGCAGCATAATATACAGTACCTACTGCTGTCTACGTTGTTAATATGGCATAAACAATAAATAAAAACAGAAAATCACTCACTGCTCTTGACTGCATAACTTTTGTAACTTTAATAAGAAGATATTTCTGACTTGAATGCTGTTTTCAAAGGCTCTAGTGTGAAGATAAACATGGCGGATTGTGTGCGGCTCACTCAGGGCGGGGTCAGTCAGCGGCTGTGGGCGGGGCCTAAACAATGTGCTGTCAACACTGCTCAGTGAATCAAAACGGCAGGTCTAGTGAGACTGACTTGGTTTAAAGGGGATTAAAAATGAAGAGTGGGTGGATTTTTATCATTGTAGGGTGGTTGTGTTCATACACTGCCAACACACATTTATGTCTAAACATCATGTAAAAGTGGATTTTGCATAATAAGTGCTCTTTAAAGGTTTTCTTGATTATGTCTATGGGGAATGGGAATAGTAATGAATTTAACGACTCCATGGGTTCAGTTCTGAATTTTCTAAACGGTTCTTGTTCCTTACAGATTTCATCGGTACTTTTTTGAAGAATAAATCTTAATTTACTCTTACACACACATATATATATATATATATATACACACTCAAACGAACTAACAGGAGGCATGGCATATACACCTTGATGTAAAATAAAACAAATAAAATATAAAGTTTAAATAAAGTAATCAGCAAACACTTTGGAACCAAATAAATAAGAAACGAATGTTAAATTTTTTTTCCAGTCAATAGGCTTTTCAAAATCGAAAATATTGCCAAATGGGCGCTTTTGCATTTCCTTTCTAAACAATCTTCTGCAATCTTCTTGTCTTTCTCACCTCACTCTTCTCGTCGGTCAGCTCGACTCTCCTCACGTGATAAATAAAATCTGTTTTAAAAGTTCTGGTCCTCTAAGTGAACTAGGCTAAATTGATGTTTTGTTACTATAAACAACAGTGGGGGGGCGGGTCCGCGTTAGGCAAATGACGTAACCGGTGTTGCGGCTTAACAACACCGAAAACACCGTCTATCGCAGCAAGCCTACTATCTATATATACAACATATATATATTATATATATATTAATACATATACACACCACACACACACACCACACACACACACTAGATATATATCTATATATAGAAGTCCAAATTATATCATACGGTCACTCAAAATTAAATAAATATTTGTTAAGAAATTTGATTTATATATATACACACCTCACACACACACCACACACACACACCTTTTGGGGTTTGCAAGTCTTAATAAAAAGTCACTAAAGCTTTTTTTTCATTTTATTGATTTATTTATTTATTTAGTGACAAGTAGTTTTTTTATTTTTTTTTTTTTTTATATTTGAAATTGTATCACTAATTTCTATTTTAATGTATTTTAAAATGTAATTTCTTCCTGTGATGTAAAACTGAATTTTCAGCATTATTACGCATTACTTCATTGTTATGCTCCTTCAGAATCATTCATATGCTGATTGCTGCAACTGTTAAGACAGTTGTTATTATTATTATTAAGTATTATAATATGATATACTTTTTTTTTTTTACTTATTGATTTTTTCTCAGTTTTTTTGTGGACTGTGGTTTCGCTTTTTAGGAGACTGATAAAAATAATTCAAAATATAAATTTATTTTGATTTGTTTTGATGAAAACAACCAAAAAAAAACAATTTATTGTGGCCATGACTGAATAAACGTAATTTTAAAAATCTTACTGACCCCAGCCCTTTTAAACGTAATGTATAATAATATTACATATAATTCAAAATGTTTTGCAAAAAATTATAATATATATAGATATTATATGAAGTCATACTTTTTCAATCAAAATTTTGCGTATCTTTGTATGTGTGTGACTCTGACCTGCACTGGAGTTCAGCTCCTCGTTCTCCGACTCAGTACCGTTCTGGCTTCCTGCTCCGTGAATGTTGTTCATGGCCATCAATTTCATCTTCTGGAATTTCTAGCTTCACCATGGCGCTGCCGTCAACCTGTACACACGCACACACACCACAACACACACACACACCACACACACACCACACACACCACAACAACACACACACCCACACACACCCACCCACACACACACACACACACACACACACACCCAGAAGAGACAGAGGTTAGGACCTGGTAACATACTTGTCCCCTTTTCCACCTGGTATAACATCCATCTCAGGAGATCTGATCTCAAGTGAACAACCGACCCAAATTGCTCACCTGGTATTAACATACATCTCATGTGATCAGAGTTTGTCAAAGGGAAGCTCTCTGATATGACTTCATCACTTATTACCTCAGTGTGTTGATAAAGCACAAAAAGTCACCGATATTGAAAATCCATAGTTTTGCACGTCCCTAATCAGTACTGGTCGTGACTGCCGCCCACCGGCAGAATGTGGCCCTCTGGAAGAGGAGGGAGGGATCTACTCCCAGAAGGCCCTCTGCTCGTGGTCCTGTGCTAGTGTGTCTATGTGTGTGTGTGTCCCACGAGGATTTCCCAGTGTTTCTCACTGTCTCACACACACTTCCCGAGGTAAACCCTCCTCTCATCAAGGGCTCCTCAGCCCTGGAAGCCATCATCACTCAGCCCAATTAGGCCCCTAATTAATTCAATTAAACAACGGAGGGACACATTAAGTAATTCATTAAGTGACGATGCGATGCCTTCTCGCATTTCTGAAATTTCCCCACAAATCAGGTTGGGAGGAAGTGATGGCCCACGTCCTGTCTCTTTTTCCCCAGGTTCAGACAATGGATGTCACCTTGATCTAATTCATTAAAAATGTAGCCTCCAACGGGATACGTGAACTAGCGCAGAAAAGAAGGCCAAAGAAAATTCCTTTATCCTCACTTTCACACGCTCTGCATGGATTTGGAAGCACAGGGCACTTCTTCTCCCAGAGGGCCGTGTGAAAATTAACAACAGTGCTTACGGCTGAAAATGAACAACGACACGACTTTCTGCGATTTCTGCGACAGCCGGCAAGCCAAATAAACTAGCAAATTATTCATACTTCGAAAAATACAAGTTGTGGATATGCTTGACTGGACTGGATGGGGGAGATAAAGGAAAAAAGAAGACGAGCGTCTGGTAAGTTTTTTCACATGCCAGCCCCGTCACAGTAAAGTCATGCAAAAGTGGCAAAAAAAAACTTTAAAGGAAATGTCGCATTACTGCTAAGTAACAGTAAGTGATAACAAATATAAATACTGTATTAGTGTGGTATGCCTTAAGTTAAAATCAAAACTTTTTATGTATCTAAATATATATATATACACGTGTGTGTAGATATGAATATATATTATACATATACATTTTGCAAATAGTACCTTTGTAAGCTTATAGTATAAATTATTAGCAATAATATTTTAAGCTATTATTATTATTATTTGAGTGGCTACACAATTTTAGAATATTTAAATATTTACGTATAATACCTAATTTAAAACAAGCTTATCGTATATTATTATTAGCAATATTATTTACAGCAATTTTATTTTATATAATAATTATTAAATTTTAGTTATGTTATTGTATACAATTTAGAATTATCCATTAAATTATTAAATATACAGCTATATATTATAATATATATATAGTATATATATAAAATTATATATAATAACTAATAGCATTATAACTTATATTTAATCTAAAAAAATCAGTGTGCTATCAAACGATTAAATCCTATGTAAGTGTTAACATAATATATGTGTGTGTGATGTTAGTTATGATGTATTCTAAATAACACAAATAGTATATATTTTGAAAATATTTAACATGTAGATACCTTTATATATTTATATAATATAAATATAGTTAATATATAAAAATAATTTTTTCTTAAATAGTCTACAGGCATGTGTTTGTATTTTATATACATAATAATCTACACTGTGCACCCTAGTGGTTAAACGGATCGTAGTTGATCCGTGATCCGTACGGACCAAGCCCCATGGTTCGGTACGCATGTGATCCGCAGATTAATTGCAAAATGTAACCATAATAGAGTATAAGTTTATCATTTGTTCGTATTTACACAAGCAAGCGAATTTTAAACAATTCCAGAGAGAAAAGGCAAAAGGGAACTTGATTCGTTACTCGCGCGCACATGCATTTCAGACGGCGCGCGAACACCGATCTGAATCCTCTTCTGAATCCTCTGAACAGATACATACACATGAAATTATGACAAAATACCCATCTCGACAATCATTCAGGTAAACGCAGTCAGTTATGTCTCAAGTGAATGAAAACAGCTGAGAAAGAAATCGGATGTGATGTGTATCATTATATCGGATCCGTGCATCGGGTCTTAAAGGGACAGCGGCCTATAAATACTGCTGTCATTAATGATCATCAAACAACAAAACAGCTGTGATAAAAATCTATATTTAATTTATACAGTAAACACTATGCAGTGTTATTTTCCCTAATTATTACATTTCTTGTATTTGAATACTATTTTATTTGTAACATATTCTGTTGTATTTCTCTATGCTTGTAATTTGTGTATTTGTTCTTATTTTTACTGGCTGTCCTCTTGTCTCTTTAATCATGTTTAAACTTTCTTAGTTAATCTAGTAGTATTTGCTGTGGTATCAAAGAAGTACTTCGCTTTAAGTAATAAATGGAAAGCAAGTTAAATTGAAATATTTTTCTTTTCTTGCTGATCCGAAAAATGATCCGATCCGTGGGTCAAAAACCGTAATGTGATCCGAAACTTGAGATTTGTGATCTGTTCAACCACTAGTGCACACACATATATTATGTAAACAAAAACTTTTATTTTGGATGCGATTAATCGCGATTAATCGGTTGACAGCACTAAATATTAGTAATTATTATTGGTAACTGAAAGCATAATAAAATTATCCAAAACATAATGAATGTTCTAAATATCTCATTTAAACATGGTACTACATGTAATGATAAACTACAGACGAATAAAGCAAACAGTGGTGTTATCGGTTAGTGGTAACATTTCATAGAAGGGTCCTTCTGAGTTTTGTTTCTGGAAAATGTAGGAGTGCTAAAGTGGTGGAGAAGCATCAGATAATTTCCTGTGAGGTCCAAATAAACTGTTCAAACTAAACACGATCGTTTATACAGAATACAAAGAGTAGAAAAATAGAGGAAAAAAGCACTCACAATTGGTGCATTGTCTCAGCACACACACACTATAAGCCCCCTCCTGCCTACCGATACTATGTCAAGGAGAAGCCCCGAGATCAAACGGCGTACGTAACAGTAATTGATGTTTGAGGAAAGTCACGACCCGCGGAAATGGGAGCCGGCGGATGAAAGCCGAGTGCCGTTTTGCAGGGGTGGATAAACAGATTGCTTATTGTTTGCCTTTCATATGGCCCTTCAGATCTACAAGTCTCTCTGCTTCAGACTCCCGCTTTGAACACTCAAGGTATCACCCCCCTGCCGCATGAATGGAGGGTGCTCGGGCACGTCCTGAGGAGGGGAGAACACATCTATCCACCTTTCCTCGCCCCATACTCCCTCGTTCTCATGATCTGACAGGTCCATCTCAGTCGCTGATGGTTCACCTGGTTTGAACGTGAGGAGGTGAGCCGACGGGCTGGACGATGGCTTTTGTAGTCTCGAGGGGGGTCAGGTATAGGCCAGTCTGGATTCCTCTGCTATGACGTGCCTGAATTGGCCCTTTTTCATACCTAGACAACAATGTCCCATTTAATTAAAGAGTGGTATGAGAAAAGGTAGATTCCGAAGCGAAGGAAAAATTGATCCAGAGGAGATTCTTTTGATCTCAGAGTCAGTGAACATTACATCAATGGATTCTTTTCAGCGTTGAGAGGCTCTCTGTTTCACTGCGTTTAACTTTGTCTGTCTTTACTGCGGTAATGAAACGTTAAAGACCCAGGTAAAAAACATGGAGGCACTCGCACCTGAGATTGCAGCCTTGAATTCTGTTACAGGTCGGCAAATATTGGACATGTCGATGTCCCATGTTTTTGGTTCATTCAAAGGCTAAAATGGCTTTAGTTAGTAGAAATATGCAAAGGTGCTTGTGGATTCTAATAATAATAATAATAATTGCTGTAAATATAAACTAAAGCATACTTAATGCGTATGTTTTCATTGCAATGATAGTTATTACTGAATAATAAAATATAAAAAAAAAATAATAGTTGGTTTTACATATCTGGCATCAGAAAATAAAAATAAAAATGTATTGGATCAGTTTTTTTTTATTTTTTTATTCTGGTCAATCTCCAGCTGAATCAGATATCTCATTTATTTTCGTCTGCTTTTAAAGGTTTTGTGTTTATATCAGACACTCAGCATCTGTTGAGTTTCAATGGAGAGAGTCGCCAGGCTTCCCAACAAATATTTATTCCAGTACTTACTTCCCCAACCAAACATGCTCACAACCCAATTCCACTTACAACGATCCTCACATGCGAAAGGCTTCTGCGATTGTATGTCCACGATCACACAAAAGGGAATGGAGCTAAAAAATAAAGCAGGTTGAGAAAGAAATAGAGAACAAACAACACACACAACATAGATTGCCTGTGAGAACAAGCCCAGAGAGATCATGTTTTCCACAAAGAGGGTCAGTCAAGCACTCCCTCCGTTTCATGCACCGGACGCATTATTGCATTTTGCATTTCTCCTTTTCAGACGAAATGAGGGTAAAAAAAGAGAAAGGAATGGTGTCTTTTCTTTGCTTTGGCAGAGCGTCTCGGGAAAAAGTATCAGATTTGTGCACAAGACATGGAAGGAAAAAACAGGCAGAGCATCTCCTTTGATTCACTGAAGAGTAAATATTACTGTCCAATTTCACATCGAACAGTAAACCGAGAAAGGACAAAAAGGTAGACGAAGGGAGGGCAAAAGGGAGATGGGGGCGGTATACTGTATTTAATTCACCTTTGGAATTTCCGAACGGCGGAACAAGGGATGAGATGAACGCCTGACAAAGGCATATGGCCGGCGGGCGAAACTGGACTCTGGTGCTTTTCAGCGCGCGGCGGTGAGAAAGAGAGAGAGAAATGGGGCGCAATGGAAGTTGTAAATAAAAGCCCAAATGAATGCTGAGATTTCCGCATCATGACCCCACTGTTTGTGTGAAACCCACTGGAGGACTGATACAACTAAATCTAGGCTGCGTGTTAGTTTCCACCAACCAGAGTTTCCTCCCGAAGTGGGGCTGTTTTGTTAGATACGAATGGCTCAAATGAACATAAACTATTGATAAAATCAGTTTAGAGTCATTTCAAAGGAAAGACTTTGATTTGGAGAAACACATCAAGTCTTAACAGAATGATGGTCTGGATATGAATGTTTCATAAGGTCCATCTAAAAAAACTAGGGTTATGGAATCTGTTTTTAAAAATACCAGATTTTTTTGAGGTTCTATACCATCAACGATTTGCGAACGTTGGAATATTTCTACCAATGTCAATGGAAGACATTGTAAAACACTAGCGATTTTGTTGGATACAAATGGTTCAAGTAAATCTAAACTACTACTATTAACAAAACCAATGATTTATTGGTTTGAATTGGTCTCCCTCATTCAGTGTCGTTCTTTCCGACTGTGCTTTAACCAGGCGTGACACGAAAAGCAGCAAACAAGTTTATTTAAAGCCTTACAGTGTGTGCTAGTTCTTATTTATTGACCAGTGAACAGGACTGCCTGGGGTCGAGGGGACTCCCTGATCCTGAGTCAGCTCATGTGGGCCGCAACGCTCTGTCTGTGAGTGAGCCCAATATGAGCCGCCTCTGTAAATTACTTTTTAATGAAGGCAGATTCTGATGTGGATTCTGCCAAGTTTTGGAGCAAGAATAGGATACACAACCCACACACACACACACACACACACACACAGCGTGGGAATGAGGGCATTGACGGCCGTACCCAGAGGACGGGCAGAGGAGTTGGGCGGACAAAAGAAAGGAAGAACAGAAAGAAAGATTTAATGTAACACCATGGAATGAACAGATGACGCGTCACGACGGCTTGAGGCTGTCTACAATAAACACAAAATGTTCACTAACACAGATAAATCAGCTGTAAATGCCACGTCAAACCTCAGCTATGGGAAAATTGGAAAACAACTTTAAAACACCACTTTATTTTCGAATGAAATCAATTGGTTTGAAAATGTACTTAATATATAAAATAAATATGATTTGAATAGGGATGCATGATATTGGATTTTTGCCAATAATTTTCAACTCATTTTGGCCGATAACCAATTTATTTCCTTTTGTTTGGAAACAACACAAAGTCTCAATTATTTTTTAATTTTGGTTAGTTTTTAAAAAGAATTTATTTGTTAGAATTAAATGAACAATAATAAAGTTCCTTTATAATTACAGTACATTGAAGATTTGAAAATAACTATAAATAAACTATATTCAATCTGCGTTTTCTTTTTCTCAGAAAGATGCCAGTGAAAACCTTAACATTTTATTTTATGATTTACGCATTTGTGAATGTCTAAAGCAAAATAGTTTACAAATTCTAAACTTTTTTCAAGCTCATATTTTTTACATAATTACACATTAATGAATCAAATCGTATATATCAAAATTCTTTAATTTAGTGTCATAGTTGTGATTTTATTTTCTTTGTGTCATTAAGCTATAGCTTCTGACCTTAAATCAACTACTCGGAATTATTGCAGTAATTACGCTTTATTTTAATCATAACACGTCTGAATAAGTTTTGTGTATTTTGCTTTCATTTTATTGGAAGTAGGCCAACAGCGCTCCCTACGGAATTAAAGCTCCTTACTGAGCGGACATTAGGAGCTGGGGGAGGCTGCCGCTGCACGTGCTATTACTGTTTACTCTAAGACAGTGATCCAAAGCAGTGAATCTAATCACCATTCAGGCAAAACGTTGCTTCAAGAATGAACCACACTGCTGACGTGATCTAATCGCTAGCACACCCTGAGCACATATGAGTTAATGTATTTCTCTTATCGGCAAGACATATCGGCATCATTTTTCATATCGGGCCAATGCCGATACTTATATTTAAAGCCATTATCGGCCGATTCCGATATTGGTCCAATAATATCGTGCATCCCTAGATTTGAATTATTAAAACAGAGACCAGGAAGATTACTTAGAAGTTTATTTAAATATATTTCAAAATATTACTGTTTTGACTGTATTTTTCATTAAATAAATACATAAATATGGTGAACGTAAGAAGACTTTTTTCAAAAACTTAATTTCTTACTGACCCAAATGATATGAATACCTTTTTTTTTTTACTTTTTAATAACTTTCAATCAATTTACTTTACTTTCAGGTTCAAAAACTAGCACATTTCCTATATTTCAAGTGGTTGTGGGTATTATAAAGCATTGGATGCAAACTTCGAAATTTTCTACCGAAATCATCCAGGACCTCTGGATTTGCTTTGATTTGAGATGTATTTCTAATCTAGTATGCAAATTAGGGTATGGCTTCTGATGTGACATGAAATACAGGAGAGAGATGTCTAATTTAGTCTTTGTGGGTATCTGCAAAACTCCACAGACATTATGAGGAGATGACTTAATATGATGATGTGTTTTACATGCTAATTTGACCTCTGGATGCTCAGAGGGATACCGTCCAAGACATAGAGTGTTTTTTTTTTCTCTTCGGCATAAAAGTGCCGACAAAACAGACAAATTGGGCAATAACATTATCCCTCAGCACTCCTCATTTCCTCGACATTACGTTAAAAAACATAAATATAATTCCTCCTTGTAATTTCTGAGGCAATTAAAGGTAAAAGTGGACAAATTTACCACCCACTATATACCAACCCAGTTTAATGTCTAATAGCAGTGCCTTTAATTGTAGTATTGTGTTTCTATGGCTTTAATAGGTGCTGAGGTCCTAGTGGCCACTAGACACAGGTGTTAATTATCCAGTGCAGCAGTGGCAGCTTGCAGTTTTATATTGCATCAAAGTAAAATTACCGCGCTTATTTCTACATCAAACAGAAATCATCCTTCATAGTACTCCCTGCTGTAGATAATCACTTCTTTATTTATTTATTTGTTTTTATTATTTGTGCAAGGCCCCACAGCTAAGTGTTCAGTGCTTGTGTCACACACTTTGCATATTTCTATTATGTGCTAAAAGTTATGGACCAAAAGTTACTCACTTAATGCACTAATAGCGGCCTAGAGATGACATTTTATGCTGATCTGATGTCAGTGCAGTGCTATAAATATATTTTAAAAACTTTTCAAAATATTTTCAGGATCAGTATTTTTTTATATATATTTCAATAAATCTTTGTATCATTTGTTCCGTTTTTATGATTTGATCCTGACACTCCATGTTGTAAATAGCTCACATTCACTCTAAACCATAGTTTAGACTCTAGCCAATCTCACTAACTCTGACACTCACCTACAGGTCTGGAGCTCTACAAGGTTCCTCTATCTTGATATAACATGCTGTTTTTAATGTTTTACATACAAACGTTATTAGTGCAATGTTTTTTTTAATGATGTTTCTGTGCTTTGTGCTTAAATAAATAATAAAATATTCTCCAAACTGCAAAAACGTTTGTAGTAGTTGGAAGTAGTAGAGTTATTCTAATTATACGCTGTTGACATCTGAGGTTGACTCCAAAAGCATTTAACAATATGAAATATCGTAATCATAAATATTTTAAAATAACCTATTTTTACTTTACCTTTAAAACTACTTTTTAAAGGGGTCATATGACGTTGCTAAAATGAACATTATTTTGTGTAATGAAATGTGTTCATGCAGTTTAAGATAAAAAAAACACATTATTTTTCACATTCTTGTTTCTTCCTCTATGCCCCGCCTTTCTGAAACGTGTTCGATTTTTACAAAGCTCATCGGTCTAAAATTCGGTGTGCTGTGATTGGCCAGCTAGCCAGTGCGTTGTGATTGGCCAAATACCCCAAGCGTGTGACGGAAATGTTAGTCCCCTTACCATACTGTGACGCCGTCTCCAGCGAACAAAACAAAACCAAAAAAAGCCATTACTATGGAGGCATTTTTGCATCCAGTTTGGCCATACTGACTGATTTACTGACTTATACGGTCATTGTTTTACAGTGCGTTGCTTATCTGCGCTGCGTACACCTAGAAACCTGTCTGCCATACTTGTGATCAGAGAACAACAAACAACAGCTCGCCTCTAAACTGCCCACAACTCGCTTTTGATCATCAAGTGGCAATTAATTTGAATAGAAAAAAAACTACTTACAGGCTTGTGGAGTCCATAAGCACCAGACTGTCCTTGCAACAAGTGGAACGCCCCACTTTATCGAATCAGCTTTGGAGGTCAAGACGCTATCGGCTACTGTGTAGGAACTCCTCATCCCCGAAATGCGCAGCACACATCTGATATGTGGGTGAGTGTTCTGGAGACAGTTTGTAAATCCAACTTACCATGAGTTCAGTCTTGTCCTCTTTTTGGAAGGCCAAACAAGTAGTTTCGCTTTCACAACTAAACACATCAAGGCAGCGCTCCTGACATTGCGCCGCAACAGCAAATTGTTAAGCCTTTTTTCTTGCGTAACATTTGGGGACCGGCGTTATACATAATCTCCCACCATAGGCGTAGACCTTTGGGGGGCGTGTTAGAACAACCGTTTTAGGTAGGCGGGTTGACTCTTACGTTACTAAAGAATCGTCTCTTTGGATTTGAGACTTAGCTTACCCTTTCAGATCTTCTTATGCCCAAGACTTGTAACACGCCAAAGCACGAAAGCAATTAACTCGCATCATATGACCCTTTAATTAATAACCCTAATGTTTTTTAAATATTTCTAATAATTTATGATATGTTTTCTTGTATTTTTTTATAAAAATGGGCCATGGCTACAGACATTTTGCTGACAAACATTTGATTTACACAATTGAACAACTGTTTTTGTGTTTTTTGTTTTGGTTTGCGTCTCTGCCGTCATATGGCCTATTGTGATGTGATGAACAGTGCGAAAATTTAGTTGTTTTATTTGCTAAAAAAATCTTCCGCACAACAGTTGCTCAATTACCTTGCAAGTATATTTTAAAATGAATGCAGCAAACACTATATATATTATATCTATATATATATAATATACTTTTTTTTTTTTTTTCTAAGTGATACATTTGAAAAATTGTGTTGTTGGTGATGTGTTTTTTAAAATGGGTCTGGCCAAAAAAACTAAAATCAAATACGAAACAAACTGCCCCCAAATCCACACCAGTACTCAGCAAAACGCATGTGTCCATACATTAGTCTGGATGAAAAAAATCATATGTATAAACTGCAACTTACAGTATTTCTATTTAAGAATACATTCACCTTTAACTTCTACTGCAGGCTCTCTATTTGGTAAGAGATACAAATCTTTCCGTCAGGTTGTGTTTTATGTACTCTAGAGAAGAAACACGTGTGAATGTGGAGTGTGTAGAGTGGGCAGTGCCGACTGCAGCAGGTTTGTGAAGCACTGAGGATGAGATCTGTGATTGGCTCGTGGGCGTCATGATCTGTACATGTCATCAACAGTCGACCCTGGAGGACTGGTAGTGGGTGGCAGAGGCAGCGTAGATTAATAACCCTGTGTCCTGCAGTCAGACTGCCAATGGAGAGAAATGTGTGTGCGCACAATGATCAGGATGCTAAAACATCTCACAACCCAATGCAGCGTGTGGATTTATCTGTATGCGCACACCTTTGCCCACCCCTTTATGTTTTTCAATCAATGCCGTTTATTAATTTCTGCCCGTAATGTTCGCATACGCACACATACATGCGATCGCACACTCATATACACACAAGCTGCAATCAGCAGTGATTTCGAGGCATCCCTTTAACCCCAGGAACTCGTTAATGTTTCATGGAAAGAGCCACTAGAGTCTTCACTGGCCGACTCAGAATCTCACGACTTAGCAGAAATAAATGGGCCAAGTGTTCAAAGAGTAACAAGGCACTGCTCACTGGGCAGAAAGTGAGTGGAGAGCACTTTTCCAACCTCCTCTTTCTCTCTCGCGCTGTGTCTTTGGCTCACATACTCCTGTATTTCGGTCTTTACATACACTCTTTTCTTACCATCATCCATCTCCTCCATCCAAAACAGCCCAAAGCATTCTCAAAATATGCATTTTAATTGTCTGGGACAGCCATTCTTACTCTCACATCCTTCCAAACCTGCGTGCCTTTCTTTCTTCTGTGGAACATAAAAGGAGATGTTTTGCAGAGTGTTCAAGCTGCTCTTTTCCATATAATGAATAGGGAACTGGGACTTTTAAGCTCCCAAAATGACACATAAGCACAATAAAAGTAGTCCATGTGAGTCTGTGTACTTTATTGCAAGTCTTCTGAAGTAATATGATAGCTTTGTTTGAGGAACAGTCCAAAATTGCAGCTATTATTTACTAAATTTCTTCCCTGTACTACAGTTCTCAATTCACATTTGCACATATTTAAAATTAGTGCACAAAAATATATTGACTGAAAATGTATTTCGGTTCTTAAGTATATTTATGGCAGGGGTATTATCGTTAATTATTATTGTCATTTCTAAAATTTGAATTTTAGATGAAAAAACGAATTAACAAATTAGAAATGCTGCCTTGGTAATTACCTAAAATAAGCTAGTTAAATAAGCGCTAAAATTATTAAATGGAAATAAATAAAACCTAAAATTTAACTAAAACTTAAACTAAAAATAAATTAAATCTAAACAGACAGTAATATTTAAAAATATATATATTAAAAAAGAGAAAAAAAAAACACAACAAAGTTACTAAAAATTCAACTAAAAATTCATTTTGAAAATTAAGACTGGTGCTTTTGTCATGTTTTATGCTTTCATTATACAGAAAAGAGCAGCTTGAACATTATGCAAAATATTCTCTTTCATTGAAGTAAGAAAGTCATATGGGTTTGGAGCAGATAATGACAGAATTTGCATTTTTGAATGAATTATCCCTTGCGTGAAATATATAACAATAATAACAATCAAGTCTTAATATAAAAGCTGCAGTTTGTGACAGATAACTTCATTTGACGGTGCTCTGTGTCTGCAGGTTTTTATTGACCACACATTAACCATGGTTATGTGATCTGTGCAGAGCATTTGATAAGGATACGATAAAACTCACAGAACAAAAATAATATCAAGGTCCACCTTTCACAACTGACTGCCCAGACTGTTTCTGAGAAACAGCACTTCATCTCATATTAATATTAATAATGATGATCAAAGTCCACATCAACTTTCCTGCTCCTGTTCAAACAAACCGGTTTAGTGCAATCTGGAGGAGTGGTAATGTAAACTATAGTTAGGTTTATTAGTTCATAAAACCTGGTAAATTTCCAAACGTTTACTTCTTCAGGGAAGCGTTGCACAAATAGAGCAGTGGAAAGTGTAAAACCTTGTTTAAATGTGTAGATGTAAAGGATCGTGTTGATTAGTGTGAAACTGAGCTGCTGTAAACCCTCGGGCACCGTACCTGAAAACATCCTCCAACCTCTCCACACAACTGCAATTTTTAGCATGTCTTTCTCCTCCCCAATATGAGTGTGTGTGTGTGTGTGTGTGTGTGTGTGCATGTTTATGTGGTTTATGAGGACACAAATTTGTATAACATGGGATGACATAGGGTATACAACGAGAAGGTGATTTATGAGGACATTTCAGTGTCCCCGTAATTCAAAAGGCTTATAAATTCAGAATGAGTTTTTTTGAAAATTTAAAAATGCAGAAAGTTTCCTGTGAGGGGTAGGTTTAGGGGTAGTGTTGGTGTAGGGCAATAAAAAATACAGTTTGTACAGTATAAAAAAACATTACACCTATGGAATGTCCCCATAAAACATGGAAACACACCTGTGCACTGTAAAAAATGATTGTGATTTTAACTGTAAAAGACTGTAAAAATGCTACAGTAAAAACATGTTAAATGGTTAACGGTAAGTTCCCGTACTATATACGGTGACAAACTGTATTGGACATTACATGTATTGGACATTAACGTTACGGTAGTATACCGTTTTTGGAAGTGAAAATTTCAAATTTGATGTTTTTTTGTTGAAATAACTATGTTTCTTCTTAGTTTTTTCTTATCAGTTTTGTATATTAGGGTTGTGTGTTACACCTAATGTTGTTAAATTAATGTTTATTGCATTATTTCAGTTTCATGTGTGTTACCGTGTTGGTGTTTAGTGTTTGTGTGAATGATACTGTGAACCTTCTATATATGTTATTTTTTTAAAAGCTGCTTGTGATGGGCTTTGGATCATCTTGTGATTTTCACCTCCTGCATTTGGTGGTTATCAGGGTATTACAAAGGTACAAAACAGATTTAAATAGTTCAATAGGTTGTTATATTAACATTATATAAGTTAATGAAAATACGGTATTTAACTAAATTTAAGTTAAAACCTAAAACGTTGCTACCATAATTTTTACGGTAAAATTCCGGCAACCACAGCTGCCGTTTTTTTACCGTCAATTTTACGGAATTGTGTGTGTGTGTGTACAGTATGTATGTGTGTGTGCATGCTCTTCTAACTGTTGTTGATCTAGATAAGTGAAGATGCAGCCGCAGGCATCAAGCAAAGCAAAAGAGAGAGAAAACTAAATAGATGTTATAATTTTGCTGCATTTGCAGAACCAATTGCATTTAAGTGGAAATTTGAGGTGGGATTTCATTAAAGTTTTATTAAATGACTGCGCAACTATAATACTTAGTTTTACATTTTCTGAAGGAAATGTAAGGGCTATAAGGTTCTGAGTGGTTTTTTAGCACATTGATGTGTGGTTGCTAGGGTGTTTTTTGTCTGGCAGAAAAACTTGTATGTCAGTTTCACTTAGAAAAGTAATAGCAAACCTCTCCTCCACAAGCCGCATGATTTGAGTTTGGAATTGATGGAATATGTAGTCCAAATTTAGTTAGAGAAAACAGTTTGCATCAGTTTTGAGTTTTGCCCTCATGCTATATGCCAAAAACAAAACCATGCTACATTAAATGCAAAAAGGCTTTGAATGCAGACTTTATACGTACTAACTTTTAGTGTAATTTAGTGCGGAATAAGCAAATAAATACACAACACCTATGTCTTTATAACAGTGAAGTGCTTATTCGCTTAACATCCAAAATTTGGTGCTAGCACTAATGGCTTAGCCTCGTTAACATGGTTAATTGCAGAGGCGCAGAGGTTTGACCTCCCTCACATTTCAAAGGAAGACTGAAGCTGGGCCATTAAAGACAGACCACCCAATTCTCTCTTCAGACCCCCAAGCGTTTATTTTCCCGCAAGACAGCAAACCCAGAGAGTCCAGACTCTAACAAACAACGGTTTAGCTTGAGTAGCATAAACCCTTAACCTTAACCTCTTTTTTAACCTGTTCCCCTCTCTCTCTCTCTCTCTCTCTCTCTCATATCTCTCTCTCATCTCTCTCTCTCTCTCCTCTCTCGTCCTCTCTCTCTCTCTCTCTCTCTCTCTCTCTCTCTCATCCTGCTGCTCTCTCTCCCTCTCCTCTCTCTCCCCTCTCTCTTCCCTCTCCATCCCCCTCCGCCTCCTCATCCCGCCCCTCTCTCATCCGCTTCCTCCCTCCCCACACTCTCTCTCTCCCTCCTCCTCCGCCCCTCGGTCTCTCTCCCTCTCAGCCCCCCGTTCTCTGTGTCAGGCGGTCGGGGACTCTCCTCTCTCCCCTCCTTCCGCCCCCCGCTCACATTCCCCATCGGGCTCTCTCTCTCTCTTGGTCAAAGCTTTTGACGGCCTAATCAAGAAAACTACACTTTTAATATAAATATTATTAGCGACGGGATGATTTGAGATTTATGTTTGAACTCTGAGATTCCTTGATGTGTTCGTCCGCGATTTGTTGAGCTCTTTATTTCAATGGAAAATGCCATGAGAAGCTGTCAGTGATTATAATTAAAATAAATTCCTGCAACACAAGAGTGAGTTTGATTAAAACCAAGATATGGCAAACTTCCTGTTTCCAGGAGTTTCATTGTGTATGTGTCGAATTGATACATAATATATGAATATAATAATATATTTTCTCCCTCCAATTGTATACGTTGCTATGTATACAAGCTATCTAGTATATAATAATATATATATCATTTTTCACTGGGAGGGTTTTTTTTTTTGTTTTTCTTTAATGAGTACTTATGTCGTTAGATACATCCGTTATGTTATATATTTATATAGGCCGAACTAATATCGATTTATGTATATATTGTACACAATATGTTTAGATATGTTTTACAATTGACATCAATTTTATACCTAAGGGGAATATCGGTGTATGGCCTCAGGATTCATAGATTAAATTCTCATATATGTCACTTTTTTTTCATATAAAAAATGTATCCATGTAGACATATTTACAAATCAATATTATATATTTTACAAATACAGAATATGATCCCACTAGCAAACAATTCACAAATAATATTACAATAGACTGTAATGGTAGTTCCTTGTAAAACATAATTCACTAATGTGTTATTTCTAACTTTGAAATGAATTTCAGTGTGCAGTACTTAAGTGTGAATTAAAATTATTTAAATTTAATTATTTTACTAGCGTAACTTAACCTTCAATGTGCCTAACATTTAACTAAACTCGCTAGGTATAAAAATGTGTGAAGATGTAACACGATTAAAAATCTAATTTCTAAGATTCAAGTCCCAAAACCCTAAAATCCGTTTTTTTTTTTTTCTCTTTTTTTTTTTTTTTATTTTATTTTTTTTTTTTTTTTTTTTTTTTATTTTTTTTTCTTTTTTTTTTTATTTTTTTTTTTTATTTTTTTTAAATTTTTTTTTTATTTTTGTTTTTTTTTTTTTTGTTTTTTTTTTTTTTTGTTTTTTTTTTTTTTGTTTTTTTTTTTTTCTCTCTCTCTCTAAGACTGGGTGGTTCCTGTTTGACTCAAGTACAGAAAAGGAAACGACAGAGCAACTGTAACCTCTCAAAGAGGCGGGACTAGAGAAGAGAACGGTGGGGCTTCGAGCCTGTCCAAATGAGTTTAATATGATTGATGAGATCTCCTTCCTGCTTTTTCTGTCTCCATCTGAGAAAGCTCACTTCCATCATACTGGTACTGGAGCAGCCCTCCCACTGAAGGCAAGGTGCATCCAAGAGCCGAAGCAATAGTGACAGGCGGGCCGGCTGGGGGTTTGCTCGTAGGATTAGCTCCAATAGCCATAATAAATGAAACAAGAGGACCCAAATGAAAACAGTTGGGTGCTGACTGGCGGAGGGGCTGATGGGAAGTGGCAGCTCTGCCGGCCCCCGGGCGCCGAATTAGTTTTGCCACTCGATAATTTGACTGATCCACTCCAGTGGCCGGAGAAAGCCAGAGAAAAGAGAACTAGAGAGATAAGTAGGAAGGTGGAAGGAAAAGGCTGATGCAGTATCTCACTGCACCTGTTGAGCTGCCTTTACTCTCACTCTCAAATGCACACGAACATTAACATCTTTAGTACGGCTTTTTCTGTGCTCCTGAACGGCATGATGGGAAGGCTCTCACAGGATAGGGCTGTGTCTTATTCTATGACATGA
Organism: Sinocyclocheilus anophthalmus; assembly: GCA_018155175.1. Lineage (NCBI taxonomy): Eukaryota > Metazoa > Chordata > Actinopteri > Cypriniformes > Cyprinidae > Sinocyclocheilus > Sinocyclocheilus anophthalmus. The sequence goes on along the minus strand of JADLZN010000885.1, from coordinate 12,557 downwards.
ACCTGTAGAAGGGCTGGATGACTGGGTCCGAAATTGGCAGCTGCAAGCAAATTGAGAAAATATACATGACATATGTGACCCTGGAGCACAAAACCAGTCATAAGGGTCAATTTTTTGTTTTAATTGAATGTACAACAAGTCATCCTGAAAGCTGAATAAAAAAGCTTCCCATTGATGTATGGTTTGTTAGGATTGGACAATATTTGGCTGAGATACAACTATTTGAAGATCTGTAATCTGTGGGTGCAAAAAAAATGTAATATTGAGAAAATCACCTTTAAAGTTGTCCAAATGAAGTTCTTAGCCATGCATATTACTAATCAAAAATTAAGTTTTAATATATTTACAGTAAGAAATTTACAAAATATCTTCATGGAACATGCTCTTTACTTAATTCCTATATATTTTTGGCATAAAAGAAAAAAGCAATAGTTGTGCCATACATGTATTGTTGGCTATTGCTACAAATATACCCCAGCGACTTAAGACTGCTTTTGTGCTCCCGGTCACATATATAAAATATATAAAATAATATATGTTTATATGTCATTTTTTTTGTGTGTTCTATATTTTGTCTGCATATTTTATAATACTGGACACTAGGGAAACTGTGAAAAGGTCGTGTACAAATATCTTCTAATACTACTAATAATCAACCTATTATATAAAAATTAATAATAATTATTCAAATAAATAACTGGCCCCACACAATTAAATCAATAAATAAATATATTTTGAATTTGTTTTATTTTTATATTTTCAGTTCTTAAGTTTTAGTCATTTTATTACATGCTTTTGTAATTTTATTTTATTTTTTCTATTTAACTTTATTTTGCTAGTTTAGTTTTAGTAATTCTGGCACTTGAACTAATGCATATTTTTAGTTAGTTGCCAAGGCAAAATTTAGTTTTTGTTTATTTTCAGCTTTTACAAAAAATGTTTTCCATCATTTTAGTTTTATGGTTACCAATAAAAACAGGTTCTTAGTACAGACTGTAGTTCAGTAAAGCAGTCCACTAAGGGATTATGGGTGTTCGTTTTGAGGGTGACCAAAGAGCAATAGAGCAGAGTCACAACTCAAGACACAACCCAATCTCTCCTTTACCACTTCATCCTAAAACATGTCTTATGTACCGTGAGATGTTTGTCTATACGCTACACAACAAAAGCAAGAAAGAATTAGCTCCCATGTCTCTCGAATAAAACAAGTTCAAGAGTCTGCGTGAAACAGAAAACGGTGAGCATCTGTCTCTCCACGTCTCCCTCGGCATGCTGGTGAAGGCTAACCTTTGTGTAACCTTTCTGAACGTTGAAAGCGTGTTTCGCCACTCACTTATTAATTTGGACAAGGTCACCCTTTTATTCATTTTAATACTAGATTAACGAAGTCAGATCTTGAACTTTGATGTTAAGTTTAAAAAAATGTGCAGATGAGGGCAAACTCGAGGACGGCATGCAAAAATTAGCGTGACTTTATCGATGTGATATCGACGTTCTCGCTTTTTTTTTCTTTCAAGGGGAAGAAGTGTCAGCGTGGCCGATACCTGCTAACTAGCAGCGTAAGCACTAAAATAGGCATTTACATACTGTACTGTCAAAATTAATAAAGCTCGCTGTGGGATGCTGAGACTCTTTGTTTTTTGGCCCTTTTTTGTTTAAGTGTGTGTGTATATCTGTGTGTGTTTATAATGAAATTCTGTATTAGGTGTCCAGAGCATGTGTGTGTGTGTGTGTGTGTGAGATGCCCTTCACATGGAGAACAGTAACTATTTCTGGTAAGCATGAGCTCATTTAGCTGCAGGTGCCCTGATGGGTAATTAACATGGACAGATTATTCATACAACCTCTTAACGCTTGATTTTCTGCTTACTGCTTATTAATATTTTATTAGCACTTGAAGAAAAAATAACAATAATGACATTGACATTATATACATATATATACACACACACACACATACCATTATGCTCACCAAGTATCGAAAACTCAGTAAATTTATATAGTCAAACCAAAAATTATTCATAGACCAGATATAATTTTTTATATTTTTGTACTAGTGGGTGCAGGACACTATAGTTTATTTATATAAGTGAGGATAGCAAAATAAACTAAACTGTGACATTTTATACCCATAAATTCATCATACAGTGGATTACCAGTAAAACTGATACAAATTTGGGACCAAATTTATTCACACTTTGACCTGACCATGTTTTGCTTAATTGTTATCTGACATTATCAAGATGAATTTGTTCTGTTTAACTCTGAGTTCTTGTCATATTATATTACCATTTTCTAAACTATAGCGAAAAAAACTGTGATAATGTGAGAAATTGTTGAAGGTGATCTGAATCAATTTTAATTAAACTTGCTTATTCGGACAATCTGATTTTATTGCTTTGATGGCAAAGCTGTATTTTCAGCAGTCATTACTCTAGTTTTCAGTATCACATGATCCTTCAGAATTGTAATATACGAATTCAAAATCTAGCATACTGATGCTCAGTTATTATAAATTATTATTGGGTTTTATCATTATCTATGTTGAAAACTGTTTCTGCTGTTTAAAATTTTTGTGGACATGCCATTCTTCTCAGGATTATTTGATGAGTAGAATCATTTCAAAAGAACAGCTTTATTTGAAATAGAAATGTTTTTTGGTTAAACTCTTTGTCTTTTCATGTCACTTTTGATCAATGTAAATTGTCTTTGCGGAAATAAAACTAGTAATTTATGGTTCCCCACAAAAACATCAAAAATATTCATTTCACATTTTTAAGCATGAGTAATACTCAGCGTTATGTTTCTTGAGCAGCAAATCTGCATGTTAGAATGATTTCTGAAGGATCTGAAGACTGGGGTTATGATGCTGAAAATTCAGCTTTGCTCACAGCAATAAAGTACATATTCAAATATATTCAAATTGAAAATATATTTTAAATTGTAATAATAATTTCACAATATTACCATTTTACTGTATTTATGATATTCAGCCTGAAAAAACCATAGAAAAAATTAAAAATTATTATCTATATATATATATACACACTTATTATATGGTGCATCCTAAACTATGACCAGTCATTCGATCCTGTTTCAGAAATCAGTAATTACTACAATTATCAAGGAATTGCTTTATTGCAAAGAAGTTTTCAGACAACACCAGTATCAACAAGGATTCTACTTGTACAATATTTCATACTGAGGCATCTGACTGAAATTTGTCATTCCAAGGCTTTATAAAAGACGACATCATTTATTTGGGATTAACAAATGTGTATCATTCCCCAGAACTAATCCCACTTTTGTAGTCTCTGACACACACAGATTGACTTCTGCTAACATAAGAGGTTTTGGCATACGAGTTGATCTTAAGGTGGGTCTTAATGTGTCGCCGGCGGGCGCTAGCACACTCGAACAACACACATATGCTTAGACGTTCGTCCTGAACGTGAGTCATTGGCTCCAAACTGTCAATCAAGTCCCCTTTGCTAATTAAGTGGCTAATTATAGAGTTAACGCTGCTTAATAAGGAGGCCAGCGGCTGACAAACAGACAGATGAGTATCATATCGCTTGAGTTCTGTAGGTGGACGTCTCAATAGCTATTAATTCTTCAATAAAGATATCCGTCTATGTAAAACTTTGAAGAGGGTAACGTTCGCTGATGTGTTTAGTAGCTAATCCGCCCTTGAAGCATAGTTCATTTGGTTTAATTTCTCTTTTTTGAACATAGTGTTCAACTAAGTACCAAGTTACTAAACCTAAAATACTCTGTAGCATTTTTGGAGTACACATATGGATCCATGGACATTATGGATCAATAGTTACATAATGGTTCTTGTAACAAAACTTTCATAAAGGAGGATTTTACTTATGATTTTGCAGCGAATACAACGGTTGAACTATTGTTCCTGTAGTAAAACCTACTTAATTTCCATTAAAAATGTTTTACTTGAGGTTACTGTGATTTTACAACAAATACTACAGTTAAACTCTTGTTCCTGTAGTTAACTTTAGTTAAGGTCTGTGGTTTTAGTTAGGGCTGGGCTAGGGATAAATCGATAGCGATAATTATCGCGCGGTATAAATTTCCTCGATAAACGATAACAAGAGTTCGATAAATGTTCAATATAATGTTTATTAGATTAAAAAGCACACCTTGATGCTCATGACAAGAATAGCATGTATAGTTATCTTTATTGATCTTTATTATATGCATGAATGAATTATATTTTTGCAATTTTACACATAATAATCCACGATGATCACATTACACAAAACTGAAATTGCACGTCAAAATAACACATTATCAATATTTTTTGAGACCCCCCCAAAATTTCACAAATCACATGTACAGGGGAGCCCATGTCTTATTAAGGGGAGCCGAGCTCCTCCTAGCTCCCCCGTAGTTCGCACCCTGGATTTACTGTAGCACTAACAGCACCATGGTATTGTGTCAGAATTGTGGGTATTCGTGTCAAATTTTATTATATTATTAATGTAGACAGTCATGTATTAAATCGATGTATTGAAGGAGGATTAATGGAATATAATTACAGTATTTTTTGTAATTAAGCTATAGCGTTTATGTGTTTATACTAAATGTATTTAGACTACAGTTTTTCATACAAATACCCAGAAACCATATAGTTAAATTTTTTGTGCTATATATGTGTGGTTTTGACTGTGGTTATCATGATCTAAATGTACGCTACTATGAAAGCACAATATTTAAAAAAAAACACCTCACACAGTCAGAATAATTCAATTTCACCATATATAAATGAGATTGCTACAATTTTTATAGATATTACTGACTTTGATAATGATCCTGCATCCTAACTCAAGCTACTATCAAATGTGTATTTCTAAGAGACAACATTTTTTTAGATTATTAATATTATCAGCAACCAAACCTGTTTCTTGATTTGACAACATATTACTTATAGAACATTCAGAACTAAGAAATATTGTTTTTCTATGAAATATTTTGCGACGGAAATGACTGGCAAAGTGGAAAGAAGTCAAAAACAAAGTGCTTGTCATATTCGGACCATAAAGAATAGTTTAAACCCACAATTACCCTCTGTTTTTTCAACTTTGGACAGTGGGAGGCAAAATCTGCCTTTAACCTTGAAAGAACTCAAATTTGACATTTATCGTGATAATTACCGATTCTCTATATGGAAAAAAAAATAATCGTGCTAATTTTGGGCTTCGCCCCGGCCGTAGTGCCAATCATAGTTTACAACATACGATTGTTGAGGTAAAACCCATGATTGATTTCCATAACAATCTGTGGTTACTTCAAAAATACTACAAATTCAACACTTTACTACAAACTCTACATTCTACAGGGTTTTATTGTAGTTGTAGTGTTGTAACTGCTATTTCAACAGTTTACCATAGTCATTTTTGTCAAGAAAACTAAATAGTTTCAGTGCAAATGTAACATTTTTTTATTAGTGTTTACTTTCTCACCTCTGGCTTGATACCAGGTAATAAATACATTTCAGCCTCCTTCATCTTTGGAAGAAATGTGTGTAGTGATAAGTGAGGACAAACTGTTTAAAGACTAAACAAACATGAAAACACATCTCATCCTTTCCCGTCCATTCGCTTCAGTAGATCAATGCAGGAAGTGTGGGAGAAGTACTGGGAAGCCATCGGAGACGGAGCGGCCAGCCTGGTCTTTATCAGAAGAGCAGTAGAAATAAACACTTGAAGATCTTCTCCTGTGCTCTAACTCTCTCAGTCCCTGAGCCTGTGCGTTTTTCTCTGCCTGCAATAATGAAGAGCTATTGAGACGTCTCCTGCTAGTGTGTTTGAAGCAGGCAGATCCCTCTGTTATCCAAAAAAAAAAAAAAAGCATAGCCTTCATTAAATAGGGATTGGAGGCCACCCACCTATGCTCCTGGGGGCAGATGAAAAGGAAAAAGTTTCTGTTTTTGGGTGGTGTGTGGTGTGTGTGTGTGTGTGTTTGTGTGTTTGTGTGTGTGTGCGTGTGTGTGTTTGTGTTTGTGTGTGTGTGTGTGTGGTGGGTGTGTGTGTGTTTGTGTGTGTGTGTGTTGTGCACACAATGTGTGGGGGTGTTCCGAAGGACTATGGAAAAGAGTTACAAGAGAGAGTGTGAATGATGGCAAATTAACTAGTTTTCAATTACACTTAAACTACAGTTTAAATTTTAAATGTATTTAAAAATTTACCTACATTCAACCTCACCACATACGTGAAAAAATGGTTTACATTTAAGGGAATAAATGTATTGTAGAGCAATTTTATTGTAAAATACTGTAAACTGATGAAAGTCAAAAGTTGCATTCGTCCCACAGTGAAATCTATATTATATTATAGTATTTATATATATTCACAGGACAATACTAATGCAAATTATGTAAAATAATAATGTACTTTTACAATAAATAAAGTGGAAAACCAAGTCCCATCACATTTGATTATAATTTATTTGAATTATTTTGTTGCTTCTTATTTTTGTTATTAATTATGTCATATTTATGCTCAAATTTATGTTGTTTAGTAAAGTCTATGTTTTTTTGCCATTGTTTATAGAAAGACACATTTGATATGTGGTTTTCTATTGTACCACCTGCATTATTATGCTAGTTATCAGTGTATTTGAATCCAGAAAAAAAAATAGTTCAGCTGTTCAAAGTATATTGATATTTCGCTTTTATTTCTACAGTTCTGAAATGTAAAACTACCGGCACTAAACATCTCCCGGAAGGTCTGAAACATTAATTACTGAGTTACAGTGAATTTCGGGTAAAAGTGAACTTTCTTAAGTTGTATATAACGTAGAATCAAGAGAGTCAGCACTTTCACTTACAGTTAAAGGGGTCATATGATGCTTTTTTAACGATCATTATTTTGTGTATTAGGTATAACAGAATATGTTGACATGCTTAATGTTCAAAAACACATTATTTTCTGCATAATGTACATTATTGTTGTTCCTCTATGCCCCGCCTCTCTCAAACGCTTAGTTTTTCTACAAAAGCTCCCCTCCTGCCGACAAGCGCAGTCTGCGCTGATTTGCCAGCTGACCCAGTGCATTGTGATTGGCACGAACACCGCAAGCACTCGTCGGAAATGTAACACCCCTGACCATAATCGCAAGCTTCATCTTTCAAAACAAATGTAAAGACAGAGCCCGAAAGGGGAACAGAGTCACGTGACAGACACAGTGATGAAGCTGGTATGTGTTTGCAGTACACAAGCCACGGTTAAGACAGCTGACTCCACTGTGATGTTACCCCCCTCTCTCTCTCTCGCTAGGCGCGCTCTCTCTCTCGCTCATCTCCTCGCTCTCTCCCTCGGTGGGCTCCTCGATCTCTCTCTCTCTCTCTCTCTCTCTCTGCTCTCTCGCATCGCTCGCAGTGCACACACACACATGCGCAAACTCCGCATTGACCAGTCAACTAAATACTTAAACTAATAACAAAACATTAGCTGATTCAGAAGCGCCAGATTGTGATTGCAAAGTCAGAATTACCTCCTCTCCTCGGTTCACGAAATGGTCGTTCATAAAATGCATTGCTGTTCTGTTGTGCAAGGCAATGACGTAAGCAGTGTCTCATACCATAGCATTTTTAAATGAAATGTGGCCACCTGCAGCCAATTTTCATCTCTTGGTGGTTTTTTAAACTTGTAAGCCATAAAACCATATCTAGTTAAAGTCAGAACATAAACATGAATGATTTTGTGGAGGAAAAAGGACTGTTAATTTTTTTCAGTGTAAAAACCCCCCCACAGTTATCTGTGCAGTGATGCATTGTATCTGCAGACAATCCAATCCCCTGGAGGGTTTAGAAGGGACCCAAACATTTTTGTTAAAAAAAATTGAAATATTGCGTTGCAGTTGTTCCTTTGCTTCTGCAGACTATTAGCATGTGTGTGATGAATGACATGACATCCCTCTGTGGGATGCTGTCATATGTTTGAACAGCCTGTGTCTATAATTTCACAGTTTTTTTCTGCAATTTGGTGGGAATTTCAATTATCTCTACATCATTTCATCAACAGCTTGCATCAGATGAACGTTGTAAGATTTTTCCATGCAGTAAGTTTAGTGTGGTAGGACGGCTCTCATATGCAAAGTAAAAGTGTGCTTTACAGGAGCTGAAATGCGAAGCGTTTATCAAAATTCCTGTGTGGGTTGTTTGCGTTTCAGCCCTTTCGATAAATCCAGATAACTGGGTGATGCACACCCAGCAACAATTGGTTGCGAACCTTTATGACTGCATCTCTTTAATGGATTTGACAAACATGCTCATCTTCACAGATCAGCAGTCGCAGCTCTCCCAGCTCGTCATTGCGTTGCGGTATTACAGTATCAGTCAGATCTGTGTGTGGAAGTGTGGTCCCACATGAGAGTAAGCCTCAGAGAAACCCCAAACGGATGCCTAATAAAGAGTTTTATACGGCCGGATCATGCTGCGTGTGCCGGGTCTATTATGGCTCCATTGTGGATGCACCGAGCAGCACTATTGTTGCAAATTTCCCCATTTGCTGTCTATCTGGCTTTCTCTCTCTCTGTTGCTGCAAGAAATAAAACTAGAAAAATAGAGGCGACCACATGCGAGTCTAATGCTCCATTCGAAAACCCAGTGAGCTGCCTATGGAGGCTGGGTTTTAAACCATTGAAGATGTGCTCCCAACTTGATGTTAGGCATAGGCATTCCTTGCCTGCCTTCTTTTTAATCAAATATTATGACGTTTTAGCAACATTTTATGATATCATTACATGTATCCTTCACAGAATATGCATTCCCAGAATGCATTGTGACCAGCTGTAGTGATAAGATGAATCTAAATTGGCGAACAAGAGAAATGCCATTGTAATTTTTTTAATTTACGATTATTGACTAGTATTTCTGAATTGATAGTTTCTTTGTAAATTAATTATTTTTTCAATATGTATGAAAAATAAATTATACAATTAATTTAATAAAAAACTGTTTTTAATTATTTGAAATTAATTTATTTCAAGTTGAAACTCAGAATTCTGAATACTTTCTCACAATTCGAGTTTACAACATCTCTCAACAAATAGGTAATTGTGACTTTTTATCTCACATTTCTGACTTTTATTCGCAGTCGCAAGTTATATCTTGCAATTCTGACATTTTAACTTGCAATTTCAAATTTATCAAGAGAAAAAAAGCCTAAATTGTGAGAGAAAAGGTTGCAGTTACCTTTTTAATTTTTTTTTCCTGTGGTGGAAACAAGCTTCCATACTCATTTCGAATTTGACTTTTATTACAACATACAGTTTTAAGTGACCGTGATTTTATCAGTCCCTTATCCATTCCAGCTGAACAGACATGTGGAGTGAGGGGGGAGAAAAAAAAACTGGAAAAGATGAACAGAGGACTTATAGAGAGCGAGAGAACGATAGAAATCTGACCTGACAGTGGAATCAGAGGAGCCGGTAACAATGACTCTCTCATCGTATTGCAGACACAGCACAGAGCCTGTGTGTCCCGTCAGAATCTTCAAACACTCCAGAGTCTGTTTATCCCATATCTGAATGCAAACACACATATGACATTTTTACAACTGCAAACACCATGAATTTCACAATGTCAAATATAAAGTTCTGTTAACTAGACTAGACTCCTCATTAAAGAAAAAAAATAAAAAATGTCTAGCTAGGATGCACCAATATTTAGTCAAGAACTATTTGTATTATTATGGCCAATATCAATTACAATTGTCAAGTTTTATCTTATATATTTAAATAACAAAATATTAAGTTAAATAATCAAATATTCTTTTATCATCACTACTATTTGAAGGTTTTGGGTCCCAAAGATGTTTTAATATTTTTTAAATAAGATCTTTAAATTTACAGTATAAACCGCAGTATTGTGCAATAACTTTTCTATGTTAGTCTATAAAAAAAAAATTTGAATTTATTCCTGCGATGGCATTTTCAGCAGCCATTATTTCAGTCTTCAGCGTCACATGATCCTGATTTGCTGCTCAAGAAACATTTTTTTATCTTCAATGTTAAAAAGAACTTAATATTCTCTATTTTAGATTTTTTTAATTAAAAAAATTACTGAATAAATTTAAAATAGAAAAGCCGTGACTATAAAATTTTACTGTCCCTTTTGACCAATTTAATGCATCATTGCAGAATAAAAGTATTAATTTCTTTCCCCCTTACGATCCCAAATAAATATTGCCATTTAAATTTTTAACAACTACAGGCGTCATAAATTTAAAGGAGTCATAAACTGCCTTTTTTATTTTGTAGTGTTCTCTGAGGTCCACTTATAATGTTAAAGATTTTTACATAAAAAAACATCATACTTTAGAAGTAATAGGCACTTTTCTATCCTGTTTTGACCACCCTCATCTGAACGCTCTGTTTGAATAGACATAGCGGATTGTAGACTTGGAAGTAAAAGTTCACTGCTATGATTGGCTAACAGTTGTATATGTTTGACAGCCAAATCCTTCATAGATGGACGCTGATGTGGTTAAAAACACATAAATACTCAGTACATATCAAACAATCTGTAATAACAGACAAAGCCATGTGACCACATAACAAAAACGACTATCAATCCATATAGTCAGGCACACTATCATCTTTAGTTTCAGGTTCCCAAAGCCTGTCCGAATTGCGCCTTGTTTGATAACTTGAGGACCAAGTTCTTACTGACGTGGTATGGATCTTCATTAAAAATAAAGTTTATCAAATAAAGTTTATCGTTTGGTTTTTGCATAGACCTGCGTGTTTGTATCTCTCGTAAACACTACATGTGTGAATTGGTGGGTGGGGCTAAACAGGCCGTGAAGCAGACGTTGATCATCTTCTGCGGAGGTGGTGTTTAGCCACACCATTAGGTCAAAAATTGGCACATTCCCCAAAAAAACTCCCCCTCCCCCCATTTGTTTTGGCAGACTGGCTTCAATATAAGCCGTTTTTAGACTAACAACAAAGTTGAGTTATGAAACTTGCAGGATGTTTTTAATAGCACAATGTCCTCCTATATGTCAAAAGATCAAGGGAATTTCGGTTTCTCGGTTCATGACCCCTTTAATAACAATAGCCTTTTACTGATATTGTCAACTCTGCCACATCCCTAGAAATACACTTGCTGAAATTCTCTCCCACAACAAGTGCAGTAAGAACATGGGAATGTACCACAGAGTTTAATACTATGAGTAAGGAAATCTAACAAACCCCTACATATAACCAGTACCAATAGTCATTCTTGCCTTAGAAAGTGACTTGAATCATCTCACCGGTTTCAAAACCCTCTCTCTAGTTTCTGTATTATAATACAGAAGGGGAGAGATTTGATTGTGTAAATCAAAAACTCAAGCATGTTTCCATTTAAAAAGCGGTTTAAAGAGAATTCATGTTCCTCCAACTGGTGAAAAGTCACGCATTTGCTAAATGTGATTAAACACATCAGTAGCGTAATTCACGAGAACACGCTTGTGGTTAGCATTTTTAAAATGACACCTGCGTATTGATGCACTCAAGACGCTGTGGTTTTTACTGGTGATGACTTCACTAAACCCACACGAGCTTCACTAGAAATACACCGGCAGAGCGCGGTCGCACCTTGATGGAGTTATCACGTAGACCGCTGATGATCTTTTCGTCGTCATACTGGAGACAGTAAACACCTTTGCTGTTCTCCGATCTACACTGGATCCTCTGCAGGTTATGTCGGCCACACCTCCAGTTTGCCTCGATGGTCTAGAAACATGAACATCAATGTCATATATGAGCAATTTAATACACATATCGAATTTATTTGATTTGATCAAAAATGATTATGCACAGACATTAACTAAATCAGCGGCCCGTTTTATCACTACATTTGAAAATGTAGCATTAAAATAACTGAAGCCTGCATACTCTGATTACTCAGAGGGCAGCTATGAAGAAGACAAAGAGCTGGGTAACATGAGGCCAACCGCCTACCCCTGAGGTGTAATCACTGGTCCTGCTCATTCAAATGAACAAACAAACGCTTACTACCTCCCTTTCCTTAAAAAACACTGACATGAGCAGACAAGATCTAACATCGTATTACATTCTTAAAAGGACAAGAGAAAGAAACGATGGATGCTTTGCCCACCTCAATGTCCTGAATGATTTTTGGATAAAGAGAGCGGTAGTATGAGTTTGGAGGAACTTCTGTTGTGCGGTTCTTGAACAGGTATTTTTCCCTGTGAAGAAAACGGCAATAAACATCCCTGATAAACTGACAAACATCTTCATAATTCAAGGCCAAATAAGATGCACAAGACAGTCTAAATGGAGGTTCCCAGCAAGTCTGGTGGAGAATTACACCACTGAGAGATAATGGCGAGGTTGTTGTTAAACCTCATGTATAAATGAGGGGGTTTGGGGGACGTAAACGGTCATATCAGCACTGTGACTCACCACTGGTGTCTCTCTGAAAGGCCCTTCCACAGCGGGTCTGTCCGAACCATCCTCTCGATCAGCTTCTTCCACAACATGCCTTCGGATATCACACGCTGCCATTCTTTACACACCAGCTC